>CM067633.1:132625-169116 GCA_034336685.1 Luscinia luscinia | reverse complement strand
ACAAAACAAGAGAGCTCCATTTACTGGGATTTGCTCCTTGCCCAAGTTCATCTCAGGAAGTCATTGGGCATCTTGTGTCTGTAAGAGCCTCCCAAACACCAGGATTCAGATCCAAAATCCTGTCTTGGTTTGAAAGGCAGATGTGTACTAAGAAAGGCAGGTGCCTCTCTTTGAAATGGAGAATGTAAACCCTCACCTACCAAAATATAATTTTGAGATTAAGGGGCTCTCAGGCAATATATGGGAATAGGAATAACAGTTATTACCTTGGAAATTAAAATAGAAATACAGTATTACAAAGTGCAAAGAACAAACCCAAAACACTCACCCAGTCAGAATACAACTCGACACCCCGTCAGTCAGGGTGTTGGTAGCAGTCTGAATAAATGGTGGCTGCAGTCCTCCTGGAGTGACAGATGGGGTTCAGTTGAAGCAGTGGTCCTGTAGAAGGATGCAGTTTTCCTCCAAAGATTCAGTGATGATGTGGAAAATCTGGTTTTCCTCTGGAATCCAGTGGAAAAAGACTACTTTGGTGTTCCAAATCTCAGATTTTATCCAGGTAGGAAAGGTTTCACTCCTCCCCCTGGCTGGAGCATCTCACAGTGGGATGATGTAATTTTATCAGTCATGCACTGGGACTCAATGGCCCATTAACAGATGATATATCCCTGGAGGAAGGATGGGTTGTGGAAAAGATAAAGATGACAGCCCCACCTGTTTTTTAACAGATGGCCCATTAGCAGATACTATCTCCCACGGAGATAAGGAACACTGCCCCACGTGGTTTCAACAGATGGTGATACAATACATACTTTTGGTCACATCCTGTATTGCAACCTAAGACAGTCATGCATGGTAAAAAGATGAGAGTTGCTGCAGCACATCAGAGGAGGAACAGCATTTGTTTAAGCCATGGTCTGCCAGGGAACCACGAAAACTATCTCCCATTCCCATCCTTTCCCCGTTTGGACTGGTACATGAGCTACTTTATTCTTTCCTTTGCTATCTGTTTTACCACTTTTCAGTTATCATCTATTTGCAAACAGCAGTTTGAGTCATTTAATTTTCCACAAACTCCTCCTCTTTATGTTAATAGATAATCTGATCCCATCCCATGGTGAAATGTCTCGTTCTTCATTTCAGTGGATTGCTCAGCAGGAAGGTCAGGAGTTGGAGCTCTCTGGTTGGTTATTATTTCTAGGACTGATAAGATATTCTTTCGTACATGATAACAATAATAATAGTATGAATATTAAACATAAATGCAATAATAACAATAATGTTTAGTTTTAACCTTATTATGCCACTCAAATTATGGATGGATTCTCTATCTCCTGATATGAATCCATTAGGGTTCCCAGGGACTGGTCCATGGTGTTATAGGATTTGTTCTGGTGACCATTCATCTTTTTCCCATTTTTGGGCACTCCCTCCACCTAGGGCTGCATCAATTGACCACTTTTCTCTAATTAAATCATCAAATACTTGTATTCCCAACTGATTTTTCTGAACTTGTGGCAGCAAAAACATCCCAGTGCTCTAATACACCCTATATAACAGACAGTGACAGCACATGTTGGAGTGGGGAGAGGCAAGATTTCCCCGACGTTTTTTAGTTAAATTTTCACAACATTCTCCGTTTGCTGTTTCCCTTTGCAGCTTAACCAATTTCTGTTGCAGTCAGATATCCTCACTGTGGGCTCTGCCTTTAGCTGTGCAAATTCCATCTGTGCAAGCAGACAGAGCTTGGGGTGAGGGCCAGAGGGAATCAGCCAATTCCTCCCCCAGGCAAGAAGACCCTGGTACCTTGTTGTTGGGGGTTGAGTGTTTTTCTATTACTGTGTCAATTTAAAGAATTTTTCCCATTATCATGCCAATGGAGCTGGCCGGGTCACACCCAGGACCTTTGACGACTCTGGACAAAAGGGGTAGGTGGGAGCTGGGCTGGCGGAGGGGCTCTCGTGCTTCGGAAGGGGGATTGGTGTTTGCGGGGAGCTCGGAGGAGGACACCCCGTCTGCAGCCACGCGGCCGAACGCAGGAGAGCCAGACCCTCTGCGATCACCTGCCCTGCATCTGCCCCGCTGCAGCCTCCTGCCTCTGCGGACACAGCTGATCACCTGGACACAACGGTGAGCGAGGAGCTGCCCGCTCCAGCCGCTCCCACCCAAGACCGGCGTGGCTGTTACCGCCCTTCCCGCCTGCGCTCCCGCCTCTCTACGGCCGCCGGGCTTTGTTTCATCTGGAGCACTGGGACCGAGGGCAGGGAGAGTGTGCCTGCAGCTAAAGAAAGGACTGGGACCGAGTTATCTGTTCTGTGTTGTTGGTAGTTTTAACAACTGCTGTTGTTTCTGCTTGTACGGTTAGATATATTAGTAAAGGAGCTGTTATTCCTACCCCCTTATCTCTGCCTCAGAGTCTTGGATTCAAACATTTATAATACTTGGGGAGGAGTGGAGTTGGGGTCTTTACTTCAAAGGAAAACTTCTGCCTTTATTGGCAGACACCTGTCCTTCAAACCAGGACAGATTTTGGCGTCCAGACGTGGGAGAGAGGGCACTGAGAGGAGAGTTAAGACAGGAGTAACAGCTCTCTTAAGCGGCAACATGCTGTCCGGTTTAATCTGGTTTGGGCCATGTGGCCACAGATATCTCTCTCCCATTTACAAGCCCTTATTTGAATATGGGCCCCCTCACCAAAGCTACTGCAGCTATTATCCGATTAATTTGGTGGATTGATTATGTCAAGAATTCATGGGTTTTTAATTTTTTCTGGGAAGTGGCCACATGGATCCAGAGCTATCGTACTCTAACTGTGTGTTTCTGGGGTTATTTCAATAATGGTACTTACTGTGAGGTAGTGAATGCAAGGGAAATTTTCTCCCAACCCATCACCCAGTTTTTTGAGGCTACCCCACCAGTTTTCAAGGATTTCAGATCCACTTTAATTGCTAGTGTTATCATACAGTGGCTGGTGTTGCTGATAGGCCTGTTCTACTTAGCATTCAGAGACAAGGGAATATCGGTTTGGATAACAACCCTAATACTTACCCCAGGGATTAGGGATGTTGCCCCAGAGTCTTCCCCTGCCCCAGGGACTAGGGATGCTGTTCCAGAGCCTAATGCTGTCTCACAGCCCACTGCAGAAATTAACCACCCAGAGTGGGTGGGGGCTCTAGTGAAGAATATAAGCCAGATGTTTAAGGAGCACAGCCAGATGTTTAAGGAGCACTTTTCTCCAGCTGGTGAGAAACCCTCCCCCTGCCCTAAAGAGGGAGAGTCAGATGGTGCTGCAGTGGAACCTGTAGACGTTGTATCTGTTCAGGTTCCAGCTGAATCACAGGGACAGCCACAGCCAGCAGCAGTTGCCCCTGTGGAAACTAGGAAATCTAAGATTAAAACAAGGCACCTAGATAATGGGGATCAGCAAGGAGGGTCCTCACAACCAGCAAGAGAGCCAGAGGTTGAGATCATCACCGAGTCCCTCTCATCCAATAGTCTCCGTAACCTGCGTGAAGACATTGCACGGCGGGGCCGTGAGCCTTTTACAACTTGGCTACTCCGGGTCTGGGACCTTACGGGAACAGGTGTGCAACTGGATGGAACTGAGGCCAGGAATCTGGGATCCTTGGCCCAGGACTCAGGTGTGGACCAGATATTCGTAAGGGAGCAAGGCCTCCTTTCCCTCTGGAACCGGCTTTTAATGAGCGTGAGCATTTCCAATGACAAGGATGTAGAAAAATCCCTCCTGGCAGGTTTTTTTCTTTGGTTGTTTTTCGCTCAACATTGTGAACTCGGCCTACATATGCACTCACCAATGCAGAAAGAAAGCCCAGTCTACAAAGCCTTGGCAAAAGTCTTTAAAACTTCTGGGGTCTCTAGGGCAGGGGATCAAGCTGTTTTGTGCATTTGGGATGCAAAACCATTTTGTTTGTGTCTGAAATGAAAGTGAGTTGTTGAGTTCTCTGCTTTTATTACCCCTGTGTTCAGTGACTGTGGATCTTGGCTTCCCAATGACCTTGTGTCCCAGAGACTAAGCCTTCGTAATGCTGACGACCTATTCATCTTCATATTCATCCTCAAAATACATAAAGAGGAATTATGACCTTGGCATAAGAAATGAAAATAAATAGGTAAGGGAAGCTATTATTTATTTTTTCAACATTTGCATTCTGTGTATGACTTCACAAAGTGTCTTTCTAACATGAATTCATCTTTTCTACACTCTGGTACCCCACTGGTTTGTTCTTAAAATACTCTTTTCTGCGCAGCCAGCACAGTGCTCTTTAGACCACCCAGAACAATTGTATTCAAACTGAGCTGCATTCAGTGATTTGGCCTTTTTAAACTTTCAAATAATATTTCGTCTTCCTTGACTTTTTGTTAATTGGAGCTTATATTTTATATGGGGGTTTTGGTGGATTAAGAAAGGGAGTGGCTGTTCTTCTCCTATTTGCTAAACTTTAAGGGACTGTTTAGCCTAATCTCATTTCAGCTTGTGTTTGTCTGGCAGAGCTTACTTAGAGGGTCAAGGGGGCATAGATTGCATCTACACAAATAATAGACGTATTTGCTCATGCTGAGAGATTGACCAGCACATACCCATCAGTGTCTGCCTGTCCACGTTCTCTGTCTTGCTGGGCAGTTTCCATCTGTGGGTTGTTTCTGCAGCAAAACTCTTCCTTTGAGTTTTCCAAGAATCTCTCCAGCTATGGTTTCAAAGGAGTGTAAATTCAGTTTTAAATACTGGAGTAGATTACTGGAAGCAGAGCCGAGGTGCAGTAGGCAGGGAAATAGCAGCTGGACCAAGCCAAGCCTGGAGTGGGAACCCACCACTCAAAGGAGGAAATTGCACTGACAAAGCCTCCTCAATTTACTTGGGGCTCAAGACCTGGAAAGGGTTTTCTGCTGCAACAACTCTGTCTGTTGTAAAGATGATTGTTAAAAGCAGTTTTCACAAATTATTGTGAAAATTCATGTTCTGTAGGATTTGTTTAGGTGCATATGTGGAATTCTTATGCTGTAGGATTTTTTAGGTGTTTATGCCAAGCATCTGGTACACCAGTGAGGAACTGCTGACAGTGGAAATGGGAAAATCAATTTAGTAGCTGCCTGTTGGGTCTCCTCAGAGCAAGCTGGGAGATTTAAGCAGATGATGTTGAACCTATATTCAGTTAAGGAGCCTTGGAGGTGTTGAGTGAGAGGGAACAAGTTGGAAGCAGATCTTGGTGGTAAAGAGGGAAGGAAAATCCCATTCTTGTCTGCTAGATAAAAGACTCTCAAGATCTGAACTGGGGAAGGTGCTGGGCTTGATTTCCACTGTATTTTAGTGGATGTGGTGTTGATTAGTGCACAGGTAACTAAAAATGAGAGTGCTGGGGAGTGTGCTGGATGGCTTGAGGTTGGTGCATGCTGGCAGTGCTGCAGCTTGAGATGTCTTCTTATCCCCATGAATCCTTGGGAGCCTTGAGCTGCAAAAAGGTTTAAGTGAAAGGCATCCCTGGGTCAGGGGAGATGAGGTGAGCTGCTGGCTACAGTGCCCTGTCACACAATCCATGGAGCACAGCATTCCCCACAGACCACTTCTGGAGCCCTCTGAGCTCCCCACTGCCATTCCATCCCTGTTCCCTGTGCTGCAGGTCATGAGCTGCCATAGACCTGGCTCAAGTACTGGGCCCCCACTCAGGCCCAACGCTGCTGGGAGCTGAGATGTGCCACGGGTGTTTCCACTGTCAGTGCCTGTGCAGTGTGGCTCCTGTGCTGCTTCTAGGCAGCTCCCTGAGCGTGGTTCCTGGAATGGCAACAAGAGTCCAAAACCAGTCAAGGAAGAAGCTTTCTCAGCAGAGCACAGATGTCAGAAAAGCAGCTTTCAGCTTGGTTGCTGTGTGCACTGAAAGTCTCTCACTGTGGGAAAGAGAGAAAAAACTATTATTTTGAAATATCTTGTCGAGTGATGATTGATAAGAACTGTTCATCACAAGGAAACTTACTCAGGAGTCAACAGGTGCCTCTTCTGCATTCTGCAGTCATGGAAAAAAGTTAGCAAGAGCACAACAGGTTATTCCAATTTGACATGCAGTGCCTGGGAACAACAACTGACAAGTCCCCATTTGTGTCCAGCTGCTTAAAAACTACCACCCAGCTTGGTATTATCCCTCTGCCCTCGGGAGGCTTGTCTTGTGAAAAGAGTTATTGATGGCTGATTTCAGCATTCCTCAGGGCTGTGCTCACGCTGAAGTGTCTGCCCCAAGTTCTGATTTCAAAGTAAATGAACTCTGCGTTGTAAATAAGAAATAGCATTCTTTAATATATTCTTTTTGTCTGTATTTTCAATACTTATATATATAAAGAGAGAGAAAGAGACAGATCTTACTCCTTTTGAAGCTTCCCATGTAGAGAGACTAGAAATTTGAGCAGAGATGGTGCTACAGTGTTTTCAATCCATATATTTAGGGGAGTGCAATACATGTTTCTGTGCCCTGAATAATTACTCATTTAAAGCTGATTAATAATATCTGTTTTGTACAGCTTTCTTTGCACCCCAAGAGCATTGCAGAAGGAATTCCCTCATTCTGAGAGTCCTTTTTGTGCACTTTGAGTGAAGCAAAGGCTTTTGAGTTGTTGCAGGGCTGACAGTGGAGCCTGTGGTGTGGGCTGTATGGGTGTGAGCAGGGTCCAGGCTGCACAAGGGCTGCCCTGAGACAGGTCCAGGCTGCACAAGGATTACCCTGAGACAGGTCCAGGCTGCACAAGGGCTGCCCTGAGACAGGTTCAGGCTGCACAAGGATTACCCTAATGTGCTGCAGGCTCCTTGGACCCTACAGGGTGGGCAGGGTCAAGGCTGGATGGACCATCCTGGCAGGTGGCTTTTTATTTTCCATGAGCTCACTGCCTGAGACCTTGGCATGTGCTGCACTGCCCAACCCCAGACACTCTGTGGGGATGTGATGCAGCTGAGTGCAGACATTTAATGTCACCTTTCTGCTGTGCAGTAAGGACAGTGAAACCTGGAAGAGCTGGTTTATAGTGCTGCCCCAGAAAGGCTGGGTCTGCTGCAGCTCTCAGGGCTTATCTGTCAACCCTGTGCAAATGTCCCCAAACACACCAGGGCAGGTCAAATGACACTAAATGCATACATCTTGGTGTTTTGTGTAGGTAATGTGTTAATAAGTGTAACAGCCTGGTAAAAGACAGAAGCTAAAAGCCCCTGATGATGACAATATAAGTATGTGCTATAAAAAAATGGGGTATCAGCAGTCTTCTCTGTTTCGTTGCTAATTTGCAGTTATTAACTGTGTATTAGCTTCCCTCCTGCTCTTCCTGTTCTTTCCTTTTCTAATATCCTTGATGAATCAGTCTAGAAGCAAGGACTGTTGTGCACATTCTTCTCCTGGAAAGAGACTTCCTCTGAGCCATTCCTTTATTTTCTCTCCTGCCAAGTTGTGAGCCCTCCCAGCTCCAGGAGCAGGGCTGTAGCCTTTCTCTTCCCTCTCTGTGCAGATTGTTTACACAAGTATCAGTGGATCATGACTCGAGGTGCTAATCTCTGTAACCCAGAAAAGATAACACGGTATTGCCAGAGACATGCCGGAGTCGCATCGTTATTAATCACCTGTAGCTATTGCTGCCTGAAAAGCAGTTTTTGAGTAGTTATCAATGGCTGCTTTGTGTTAGGCAGGGTATAAACACAAATAAGAGATAATCCTGTTTTGATGAGTTGAAATCTAAATAAACAGGTACACAAAACAGAGAAGAAAGCAAAACTCTGAAATGCCTTAGTGTATAAAAACCCTTAATCTCTCTGTTTTTCAGCCCCACTTTTGTAAAATGGAGTGATGGTGTTATCTTCTAACTTGATTTAGATTGCAGCCCCTCCAGATCCACTATGGATTAGCTTATAATTGTTGTTTTTGTTCTTTTATGCTTCTATTGTGCTGAGCATGAGATTCTGGTTAGGAGCTGGGGGTACTCCTTCACAAAAAGTGTGTATTGAGGGCAGTGAGTATTTTCATCTCAAGAAAAATTATCATAAAATCAGAATGGCTTATGATCCATGTGATGCTAAATGCTGCCTCTCATTTCTTCATTCACTCTACATATGAAAATGTCCTGCTGCCTTGAAGTGTCCTTATGCCAAAAAAAAAAGTGAGAGGGAAGCTACAACTGCCATTTGTAAATATAATAAAAAAAAGTCAAGGCCTTTGTAGTGAAATACAAATTTCTGAGCTTGATTCTAAATCTCTAGGAGAACTAAAAATAAAAATGAAGCTTTTAGGTGTTATCTACTGTTTGATTGGTTTGGGTTGTTCTTGTTTGGGTTTTTTTAATGTGTATTAAAATCACTGATTTATAAAACTGACACTTTTGTCTGGTACATTCTAAAGGCCTTTTCATAGAAACAAATGACCTTACTATTTTTTTGGCAAAGACCAAAACTATCTATTTGAGTGAATCCATTGGAATTTTTTCACAAAATAAAGCTAATCCTGTTCCTTATGCCACACGAAGAAAAGCATATAGGTAATGTTTTCTGCATACAGATAATTTCCTCTTTTTGGAGGTGATACAGTTTGGGGATGGGTTTTACTGGCAGTTCCTGCTTCTTGAGCAGAGTTTAAAATTATATTTATTAATATTCTGCAAGAATCACATTCACTTACATAATTTATATGCATCAGCAATATTAAATGGACTTCTGATTTAAATGCAAATATAATTATATATTATGTATTATATTTTATATATAATATTATATATTACCTATTATATATAATATATCATATATTATATTATAATTTTATATAATATATAATATAAATTATATATTATATATAATGATAATTTATAATTATAATTTAAATGCAAATAAATTTTGCATTATTTGCCTTTTTTTTAAATTGATGTTAAACCCTATAGTATCTCTAAATGGATTTTTACCAAAGTTTTATGCTATTGAAATTTACCTCTTGCTATGGACACAGAATCTAATGTGTGTATCTTTCATAAGTATTAAGAAAACAGTGTGCCTTTGGTTTGCTTATAGTTTTTACCCCATTCCCTGTATTCTGCTTCTTTTTTTTAAACAACTTGACAGTGTATTGAGCAGACATGACACTTAAAAGGTCATATTACGTTTTTACATTTAAAGGTATGTGTTGTAATGTTCTAGTTTTAGACATTATCTTTCATCCAAACTGAATTTATCAAGAAATAGAGCCCATCTGCTGCCACAAACGCAAAATATTTTAAGCTCTAGGCTGCATAAGAATTCTATGAACACACCAGGAATAATTAGATTAGGATATATTTGCACTTGGAAGTTTAGTGAAGTTTTATTCTTGCATAGGTTTGGGGGTTAAAGATTATCTAGGGCCATAAAAGCCACTAAAGATACCTTATTCCAAAATTGCTCTTGGAAGTAATGGTTTTCTCTCTTTTCTTCCCTGCTTTTAGATTTAATGTCTTTCTTCTATTATTTCAAGCTTTTTACAGATCTGCATTCTAGGAAAATAGTTACACTTTTTACATGTGCAGGTCTCTGCAGATGTTCAATAGCATATATATGCTGTATATCACCAAAAAAACCAAACAAACCCATAATGAGCCTTCTTTCAAGTTATCTGACCTTTGTACATGTTTCTGTGCTACTTTGCATTGCTTAATGTATAAGGTTTGCTGCAGATCATTTAGATGGCAGTCTGAAAATTAGATCTAAAAATGAATCTTAAAGTGGAAAACTTGGCTAATACTTTGTATGTTTTGATGCCACATAGGGCAGTAATGTTCTGGGAGATTCTCCAGGAGCTGTAGTGTCCACATGTGTTGTCCCTAATTCAGGGATAATTCCTACTTACAGTGGCATTGGGACTCTATTTAACATCTGAGGTAGTTTACAGTGCAGAGGTAGATGACAAGGGCTTCACAGATATATTCATTTGGGAAGGAAAGGGGAGAAAATTTCAATTCTGAGCCCATTTGGGAAGTACCAGAGTTTTGAGCTGGAGTTAAGGAAGGTACAGATTCCATGCACACAAGACAATTCTACAGTCAGGTTCTGAGGATATTGATCCTTGTGAAGCCTGATCAGCAGAATGTGCTGCTGGCCAAGCCAGGCTTTCCACTCCTGGAGTTCTGTCTTCTCTCTGGTTTTGTGCACTGGGCTCTGGTTCCTCTGAACAGGGAACACAAAGCCTTAAACACCAACTCGAGGGCAGCTCGTGGTGCTAAACTTGGAGACTTTGGTTAGGGAGTTGTGTTTGATCCTTGGTCAGAAATGAATTCCATCCAGGTGATTGCCATCCTTCCCTGTCCATGTGTTCTAGGATCACAGATGGGTTCAGCACTGTGCCCTTGGACAGTGTACTCTGTGAAGAACTTGAGTACCAAGCATTTATTTACCTTTTTGGAAGGGTTTACATTAGTGTTCACGGGTGAAGAAAGTCAAATTACCCCTAAAGTTCATTGTATATCCATGTAACTCTGCACTGAACAGAGCAAATAGCTGGGAACTCTTCTTTCCTGCAAGGCAATAATAGAAATCTCAATTAGCTACCTGCTACTTTGTTTTCATCCATGCACTTCGACATTTAGCACTGCATTGTTTTTCATTTTCTTTGATTTTTGTCAAGACTATTTTTTCCATTATTCAGCTATTTTAAGACGTTTTTGATAATAATTTAAAAATTATATTGTAAGCACCACTGAAAACTTTTTTTTTTTGGTAATCTGGAGAGCTGCTTACTTGTGCCATGTGGGGTTGTGGTTTACAGATTTCAAGATAACTGTAGGGCTGGGATTAAGTACTGCCTCAGTGAGAGGGAATGAATCACACAGGAGTTCCTCATATGGGGCTAAAATAGTAATAATAAAAAAAATATAATGAAAAAATTCCTTGTGAAATGATCTGGTTTTAAGTAGGTGGTCTCTGATAAACAACAACAACAACCAGTGGGCCTGTGGCTGTCATTTGAAAATCCTGGAGTGGCAGTAGTTTAAACCCTGGCAGCTTTATGTGCTCTATGCAGCAATTCAATTCCTAAACATTAAGAAATTAAACATTCCTAAAAATTAACTCTAAATATGTGAGCTGGCCTTTTTGATCCTTTCAGTGAAATGCCACTTTACTTTCTAGTTGCTTTCTTATTAGAATTTCCAATGCTGCTTTGCTAATAGAGGGCTGCAAAAATAAGCAGTGTTGCAGTTTTTAATGGGGAACATCTTGCTTCTAATAGTTTGTTCCACTTTGCAAAAGCACTGTCAGGCAACCCTTGCCATGATGAAGGAATATAAGCATACATAGAAAGTGACCAGAAGAATTAATATTCTGCAGTGCCAGTGTGAGGAAGAAGAGGGCTGGCAAATATCCTTTGCCTTTGAAAAACACAGAATTAAAAAGTAATACTTTTTCTATCCGTGAATAGGAATTCTCTACTTATGAAATATTTATTAAAATGTTATATTAAGAAAGCTAAATGCCAAAGGCATAGAATTCTTTGATTCTGAAAGACATGTAAGCTATCTATTAGCATATTTTTTCATGTTAATTTTTTTTTCTAATGCATTACCATGGTCATTGACAGTCCAACAGATTAGTTTGCTTTTAGAAGACAGCTTTAGTGAAAATAAATGCTTATGTTTTCAAAGTACCAAAGGAGAATTAACAGAACATCATACTTCTAAGGCATTATTGGAAAAGTAGAATTGGAGACCATAGGAACGTGTAGTAGCTTAGAAAATTAAGAAAAAAAAAATCAGATTTGATCAGAGGTTTGTTTCCTTTCTTTAGTGGTTGGAAGGGACCAACCATTGTGGTTTTGGCTTGTTTGATTGGATTTTTTTAAAAAAATCATCTATGTTACTTGGGGAAGGAATTTTACTTTTTTTTTTTAAATTAACATGTAGATTACTTTGGGCGATTGCAGAGTATAAAACATTCTGTTTTCTGGTCAGTTTGGAACATGGAGTTCTGCTTTTTCTATTAGTGTGGCTCCACGTGGATGCCTTGTGTGCAGCAGTGACAGCTATTATATTGTCTGTTTAATTACATCCAGCTCTGTGAGAGCAGCAGGGCTGGCATTTAGCAGATTTGTGGCTGAAAAGCATTTCAAGGGACTATTGGGGACATCTCTTCATTCCAAACAGAAATTGTTTTAGTGTATGATCTGTAGTTTAAAATAAAGCTCTGGAAAATACCCATATTTACTGGAATTGTAATCAAAATCTGCTGTTGTTTGCACTGGAAGCAGAGCTTGGTATAAATGCTTTGCGTAACTGCTTTTTCACTGAGTAGATGTTAGGAAAACTTCTCTAGCATTCCTATGTCAGAGACATCTTCAGTGTTCAAAGGAGGGATAATGTCAGGTCAAAATCAGGCTTCTTGGAGCCCTTTTGGTGGAATTTTGGTGGCTGAAGGATGCAGATTACACCGCATGGTCCGAGCACCCTGTCATGGTGCTCGGTCACTTTGCAAAACCTTTTTCTTTTTATCTTGCCCTAAAGAAGAGAGGTTTCTACCTGCATTCCCAGTTGTGCATTTTCAAAAGGAGGTGTGTATCCTACATATTGAAAAACTAAGTGTCTAATTGTAGTCAAAAGGTGCTGAACTTTGTAGTTAGAAACAATGCAGTTCTCACCTAAAAAAAAACCTGCTTGGCTGTTTGGTGCAGCTGCTAAGCCCTGGAGTGTGTCATCTTCTGAAGTTGCCTTCATTAAATTAGTGTGCACACATACAAGGTGATCGAGATGGGCTTGAAAGCAATGTATGGCCAGGTCCTTAAATCTGGGAAAGAACTGCTCTGGAGTGCAGGGTAAGCCTCAAAGGAGCTGGTGCTTGAGATGGTAACAGAAACAATTGTTGACTTGCTTGTCAGAATTAGAGGTTTTCCTTTAAAGGAGTTAGTGTCAGCAGAGTGAAATCCAGAAATCCTTCAGGAAACACAGGATGAATATCTGAGACAAATATCCAGAATTTAGGCCTGAGAGGTTGCCCTGAGGTAAATCTGCTCTTATTAAGAAAATTCTGCTCCCGCATAAGAGAAACAAAGGAAGCATCTGTTTTTCTGCATTCTTTTTGCCCATGGAATAAAGGGGAACTAAGTACAGTGTCAAAATACGCATGTAAACTAAAGTACTTTGAGAAATTATGGCAGGATAATTATTATTACGGAAGAGCCATCTTTTTGGGGGAAGTGGGGTGGGGAGAGGAATTGTTATTGCATCACCTTCAGTGATAATGTTAGTTTGTGTGTGACTTCATATAAGCAGTGGGGGACTGTCTTAAAATCCTGTTAAGAGGGTCACAAATGGTTTGTCCTGTTCAAACATTTTCTTATGCATGAATTAATTAAGTATAGGCATGGTGTTGGGGAAAGCATAGATTTCATAGTTTAGAATTAAATACTCTACAAGTTAATTTCCTTTGTTTCACCTTGACCAGAGATAATGTAGGGTTTTTAATTGATGATGATGTCTTTTTTGTATGGCTTGTGATGAAATTTGAACGTTCTGCTTGGTGCTTATCCTTATATAAACTTAAAGAATTCATGCCATTATTGCCATTATTGCTCTGCTTACTCTGTTGTGAAACCAGTCAGAAATCTATGGTAAATAAACTAAGGATGGATCAATATAACCCATAAAATTAAAACATTTCAAAAGCAACCCTGGGAGTTTTGGTTGTTATGTACTCCAGTTTTCTGTGTAGCTTAAGGCACAAGATACTGACTCCAGGCAGAAGTTTGCTTGAGGTGGGCTGGGAGGAAGATTCTGCTTCTTCTAGGACATCTAGAATTTCAGAAGCTTGGAGAATCACTTTCTGACTATTACTCTGACCTGTAAATAGAAGAATATTTGACAAACCCAAGCAGAAGTAATTAGGCATACTTATGTTTACTAGCCAAGCTTCATTTGTATCCAGTTTCATTTTCATTATCACAATATCAGTGTATTCCAGAAATCCCACAGAAGAGACCTTTTCCAAAAAGAGCAGCAGAGGGAAAGCTGGTCAGGCTGTTCTAAGTCCCCTCTCTTGTTTCTGCTGTCTGCCACATAACTTGGCATTCAGGGGTTTTTGATGTTACTGCAGTGCAACCACAGATTATATTTTCAAGCTTGATATTTTCCCAGCAGAACCTTGAATTTCACATGTAATAATTCGCATTTTAATGTAAAGTATTCAGGTACATCTGATGGAAATATCATGTGAGTCAGTTTTAATCCCTCATACAAAGTCTGCCCAACTTATTTGTCAGCTCTGGTGTTTTAATTCACATATCTTCAGGTTTCTGAGAAAATGCAGAAAGAAAAAAGATTCATTCCCCCTGCACTCAAACCTCCTCCTTGTCTATAGAGCTGTATTTGTATGAAGATCTTGCCATACTGAGAAATAGCTGAATAATCTGACAAGCCATAATATGGGTTTTATTTTTGTCAGTAATACATATAAGAACCTGACTGATTCTTTTTCTTGAGGTTTTTAACCTTCTGAGTGTTGTGAAGTGTTTTGCCAATGCCATTAGATCATTTTTATCTTCAGCAGAAAAGGATCATTTGGCAGTAATTGTAGGTTTAATAGAGTGGAATCACACTGTGTGGTCCCATCTTAAATTCTTCAGTGTCTTCTTTTCATCCTAGATGAGTATATCAGTCTATCAGAGATGGGATGATTTTTTCTTTTTTGAGGTCTTCATAAATTTTTTTTTTGTGAATGTCATCTGCTCTAATTAGTTTGTGCTAATTTTTTTGCTTTTAATGTATTGAATCTTTCTAACAGAGTTAGTGTCTGGTTTTGACAATGAGACATATATAATGGCTTTTTAAAAATGTATTTATCATATTTAATGCCAGTCTTCAAATGTATATTTGGCACAAAAGCAATAAGATATAAGGATCAGAATGCAGGAAATTAGTATTTCAAGTATGTTGAACTGCAGTATTAAATTTATAATTATAAAATAACAACCTTCCGGTAATAAGTACTGAGTGCAAAATGTGAGCAAGGCAATTCATGATATTCAGCCAGCCAAAAAAATTGCGTTTTAGTAATTATATTTTCTCTGTTTAATTTTTTAATATATTGAGTGGATAATCCAATCGTTGGAAAAGTCTTTTTTTACAGATGGACTGAATGTGGTTTTCCACAAGGAAAAGGATTTTTCAGCTTTGACATTACTCAGTATCTGCTTAGTCTTCTGCACTTGAAGGAACTTGGGGTAAATCAGTGGGCAGGGGATGCAAGATTGACCAATTAACCTGCCTGCTTTTCTTTTTCTACTTCTTGAAGTGCAGGATTCATACCAACTCCAGGAACTTTTGATATAGTGCATCTTTGTTGTGTTTCTTGAAAAAGCTTTACTTTCATACTTAGAAATAGCTTGAAACCTATTATACATAATAAAAAAACATGAACAGTAAAACAGAGTAATTTAGACTTTTTTGATATATTTAGCTTTTCAAAAACATCACACATGACATATTAATAATACAGTGATTGATTTGGCAGTTGGGATGGTTTAGAAAATGGCTTTGAATGCATAACAGTAATAGTTTCATGCCATTGCATTTACATTTAGACAAGCATGCAAAACTAGCAGTTCCTGTTTTATATTCCTCATAAAAGCTAAAGCATTCTTTTGACTTTTTTACATATCCATAAGACAGAAAGAAAAGTAACCTCTCTAAAGTATTTCTGTACCTATGGCTGTGAACTTGCTGTGATCACTGTTTAGTATTAGTCTTGCTTTGAAATTTTGTTTCCTTGGTGGGGATTCTATGGGGTTTGTTTTGGTTTTTGTTTCTCTTGTTTTTTTTTTTTTTTTTATTTTTGTTTTATTAATGTAGATGTGCAATTCTGTGTATGGTGAAGGAGAGGAGGTTAATATTGCCTTTTTAGGGAGCCTGCCAAGGGCAAGTTTCATTCTAGGTAACTGCTTTTTTTTCAAGCCAAGCAAGCATAATCTTCAGAAAGGGATAGAAGTATGTAACTTGGTATTTAACTCATTCAAATGAGTATTTCAGCTTGTTTTGGTAAAATATTTTAGGTAATTTGAGTATTTTTGAAAATGCATATGGCAGATGTTCCTTTTTCTTAAAAAATGTATATTTTCTTTCTTTTTTCTTATTTTAATGAAAAAAGTAGGAAAACAGTGTAACAGATTTAATAAATTTTAAGATCTGAGTTTGTATTTTATTGGACTTGGTGCTGAAAGTTTATAATAAAATATTCTTGCTTAAACACAAGCGGGTTTAACTATGTCTTCTGCTGTGTTATTAGTGTCCATATGGAATCCTGCATGCTGGTTGTGGGTTGTTTGGGGTTTTTATCTTTACATGTGCATGTAAACTGCTGGTCCATATGTTTGATGTTTCTGTGAGAGAGTTTGTTTTGGTGTTGGATTCCCACTCATGATAGACAGCATTTCCTCCAATCCACCCAGCACACAATTTAGTGGAGCAAGGGGTAGGTGGGGTTCTGTGGCTCACTGGCTTTCCAGATTAGGTTTCCATGATTACAGTGCTGATACAGAGCAAAAAATAAGGTGGGAACTGAAACTCGAGCACGGCTGAACATCACAGTTGGCAAGATGGTTGCAGAGACTTGGGAATCAGTTCATTCATCACATTTCCCCTTTTGAATGGCAGGAAGAAACTTTTGTTTTCTATTAGACATAGAAAAAGCTGACAGTAAATTCCTAGGAATTTACTTCCAGAAAGCTGACAGTAATTTCCTTGGAAAACATCGGAAGAGAGATGTGTGCATGTTGTTATGATTTATTGACTGGTTGTGTTACTTGTCACTGCTTGTCCAGTGTTATTAGTAATCTAAATTGTGCTATTAGCACACCTTTGTTTGCATTCTAACACATAGCTGAACAACTGGAGGTTTGTAACCATCCACTGGAATTAAATACCAAGTACACTTGTTACTAAAAAGCAGTTGCTAAAATTCTGGAGGTTAAGCATTTCAGTCTATGAAAATATATTCGTTTTTTAGGTGGGTTAGTTTTTTTCTTCAGAATCTGCTGGGTTGGAAGGGACCCATCAGAATCATCTAGTCCAACTCCTGACCCTACACAGGACTCTCCAGGAATCATACCCTGTGCTCAAGAGTGTGGTCCAAACACTTCTTGAACACAGACAGGCTTGGTTTGGCTTGATTTGTTTCTTTAAAACTTAAGATTTTTAAGGATCGTGACTAGCTGACTCTTCAATATCTCTAGAAATGAAAACTCCATGGTGCCTCTGGGCAAAATGTTCCTGTGTGTTAGCAGACTCAGGGGGAACAAAATTCCCATACAGCTACCTGGAATCACCCACATTCCAGCTTGTATCCCTTGTCTCCCATCCTGTCACTCTGCACCATGGAGGACAGTCATACCTGTACCTTCCCACTTTTGGGAGACAGAAGTAGGCTTTCCTTGAAATTCAAGCTTTTAGTTCTCTCAGCCTTAGAGATGATGTGCTGTAGCAATCTATTTGGTGACTTTCAGCCAAACTAATTTCATTATATCAGGGTCTAAAGTAAGAAATTGCAATTAGAAGGAAAAAGAAAACGTGGCTGTTTCAGGCTAATGTTTTCTGAGTTTTCCTTGCTTTGTTTTAATTGCTTGGATTTCATCATTTTTGTTGCAGTAGCTTGTAACTAGTTCTGATAAATTCACTTTGCATCTGTCTGCTGCCATGTTTTCTAAGTCAGCCCTGCCTCGTAGGCCTGGTATATTTCTATATATTTTATTGTTATTCACATCTTGCTATTTCTCTGTTACTCTTTCGTTTTTCTCCCCTGAAAGTAAACCATACATTTCTCATGTTGAACATTTCTCACATCGAATAACAAACTCACAAAACCCCATCTTGGGACAAAGTCAACTTGTTTTCCATCATGATTTAAAAAATAAATAAATAATTTAAAATATATATATATATAATGAAAATTATTAAAGTTTGGAAGTAAAGGGACTCCTGGGGTTTCATTTTTCTGTGTTATTGTTTGTAGCAGCTCATAGGTAAAAACCATTTTACTTGTTTAGTTAGTGTTTTATGGTTTCAGCATTGAGAAACACCAGCAAGTATCTCCAATGTGGATTAATTAAAAAAAAACCGTATTATTGTGGTGCTTTACTTTTACTTTTTTGGATGTTTGTAATAGGCTTATAATAAGGTATCTTGAGCTGAAATACGAAATGTTTTTCATAAATGTGTATTATTTGTCTTCATGTTACCTAGGATATTTATAAACAACTCACATGCCTCAGGAAGATGAATCCTATTAGAATACATTAAGTAGCATAATTGTAACAAATGATCCATAAGCAAATGCAGCACTGAAAGAATTTCAGATTTCCAGCTAACAAAAACCAAGCTCTTCGTTTATCTGCGATGCACAGATCAAATCTCTCTGAGAGTGTGAAAAGCTTTGTCTGAGTTTTTCCACTTTTGAGAGTACTTTATGTAGGCAGACAGATCCTTTTCAGCATAGGGAGCAACCCTACAGCCTTCTGAGGGGTTCTAAAATCTTAATCATCAGCTGGTTTCTTAAAAGCATTGTTACATCCTTACTTTTTTTTTTTTTTTCTGCTGAGAGAACTAAAATTTCTCTGTAAAGCACATTCAGTTTGTGAGAATCTTACCAGCCAAAGCCAAACATTCCTGCCTGTGTGCTGTAACAATTTGGGCATTTAGTTTATACATAACCTGGTGTGTTAAGAAACTAGAATTCTAATAGGTTAGGGAGTGGTGGTCCAAGTGTGTGTCTTAGCTTGTTGGGAAGATTCTATAAAAGAGTATGTATTGAGGAGAGCTAGGACCTTTGCCATTGCTTTTGCATTTTGCTTTTACTCACTATCATCATCAACACCCAAGAAGAAGATAGGAGCTGCAACAGCAACATCAGCTTCCCAGGACCTTAACAAGAACAGCTTCTGCTTCTACTTAAAACTCTACACCAAAACTTTGCATAAACTTTAATGTCTGTAACTTTGCTTTTGAAACTAATGCACTTTGCAATAAACAGCTGTATAACAACTATTAGCTGCTTTGCTCCTTAAAAAAAAACCCGACCATGTTGGTGCCTAAAAGCAGCAGAAGTCTAACCTCACAATTGGTGCCCTGTGTGAGGAATGAACTCACAACCTTCAGATTATGAGACTGCACTCTAACCTCTCCCTAAAAATTCAGGGAGACTCCTTGCTCACTGACTCCAACAGACATCCACTTGTGCTTTTCCAAGGTCTTGAGGAGGTCTCTGAATCCAGGCACCATCCTGCTCATCCCTCCTCCTCAGCTCCACAGGCCTGCGTCTGCCTCAGGCACAGTCTGCTCAAAAAACACAATGCAATTTCAGGTGCATGTCTCAGTTTTATCACTGCTGTAGGATCTGGAGTGTAGCGCAAAGAAAATGTTCTCTGTTGTAAACTTTGCCATAAAAATATTTCTTTTGTTTGTCTGGCTCTGAGGTAGCTTTGCTGACACGATTATTTCTATCAGTCTGTTATGATTCTGCAGTAAGCTTATTTACCATCTGCTTTCAAGATGTGTGTTGCTGGCTAAAACATGATGTTTCCAGCTGTCATATGCCTGATAGTGTAAGGTACAAAAATAGCAACAAAAAATGAGGAGGAGAAATTAAAAGATTGGTAAATCTTTGTTCTGGTTTCGGACAAAATTACGGGAGATATCTCCCAAAGGAGTCCCTCTAGGAAAACAAACCCCCAGAACTCCTCTCCCCTCCTCCCACTACCGGGTTCGGGAAGAACTTCCTCCGAGGGAAAACAAAAGTGGAAAAAACTTGTTTATTTTAACAAACACACCGAAAAACATCCCCCAACACAAGGGAAAAAAAACAAACACGGATGCCAAAAGAATTTGTCACCTGTCTGAGTAGGTTTACAATCTCAGATCGTCTCCGATGCTGGGGGGGGCAAAACGCGTATTTCTTGTCACGATGGTGCAGCGTCCGGGGTTCCTTGATGTTCAGGCTGCCCAGGATCTGGTGCTCCTAGCTAATAAGGGAAGGAAAAATAAAGCAAAAGTGGCAGGAAAAAGCAGAAGCAGCGGAGGGAAAAGACGTAAGCATGCAAGCAAGCAGCAAAGCCAGCAGCAGCGGGGCGGGGCTTGCCGGGCTAGACAAAACAAACTTTCTAGGCATGAGCAACACGATTTGGGGATACAGAGCACTGCGACGTCACCCCAGGACAAGCTTCTGTAGAATATTGTTCAGAATTCAGACTTGCAGTTATTAAAATGTGAAATGCTTGAGTACAGATGGGCTATGATCCTTTGCATCTTAGTGTCTTCTGCCAGAAGATGGGTTTGGGGGAGTATTTCCTGTGTTTCTTCAGGACATATTTCTCTGTGTTTCCTCATTCTTCCACCCAAAACATAATGGATTTATATTTAAAAAAAAAAAAACCCAACAAAAAAAACCAGAAAAAAACTAAAACCTAAGCAAAAGCAAACAAATAAGATATGCAAAAAAACCCTCCAACCCATTGTTTTGAGATTGAATATGTTTCATCTATTTTGATTTCTTTCTTTGAAAATTAAGTTTTATCTTTATCAGTAATTTATAAAGGCAATTCATTTTTGTTATGAAATTTAGAAGTATGTACAGTACATGATCATAGGAAATTCACTGGAAAAACATTATTTTGTGTTGCACTTTCCCTGTCCACCCCATCATCCCAAAATCTGCCTGTAGCTTCTTGTCTGGATAGACTGTAAGATCTGGATGTAGACTCCATATATGATCACACAGAAAACAAGAATATCTAATAGGAGCTGATAGATTCTGTTGTATTTTATGTAGAGAGCTGAAATAAATATCCACAAAAGGTACAGAATACAGGATTGTGATGAGAGAATGGCCAGATGTTGCTTACAAAAAATTAAGAGCAAATCTGTATTTTTTTTTCCTAAGTACTTCAGCTTTGTAGTAATGGCCCTAAAAGTCTAAATTTAGAATGGCTGGGGAGTAGTAGAGCAAAATAAAGTTCTTAAATACATGGCAAACATTTAACATTTCCAAATAATTTTGCACCTGGAGCTTTATCAAGCTGTTAACGTTCTATTCTACATTAAATGTAGCAGGTTTTTGGTTTGCTAAGTTTCATTTAATAGCACAAAAGGATGTTACACCTTTATTGAAATACTGCAGTTTTATGTCCAGCACAGCATCAGGGTGACCAGCAGGTCAGTCTGGAGATCCATTTAAACCCTTATTCTGTGTACAGTGATGGCTGGGAAAAGTGGCTGAAGTATCTATTTTACCTTTCCAACTCTTCTTTACATGGGGTGCTGCAGGGCTGGATGTAGTTTCTGTGTACTTATTAATCTTTAACAATCTCCTTTTTCTCAAATGTGCTCAGTCTTCCTTAAATCCAGATATAACCTTTGCCTCTCTAAACATCCATTAGCAAGGAGGTTCACAGATCAACCATTTGCTGGATGATGAGTCACATCATCTGGTTTTCAAGCTGTTTCCTGTTAGCTTCAGCTGATGCCTCCTGCTCCTTATTTTGGAAGACAGAGTGAAGAATCAATTTTTATCACTTTGACCTTGAGGACTGTGTTTTTATAGATAGGCATTTGTTATTTCTCCCCTGAGCTATGTCTTTCTGGAAAGAGACTGAAGTGATTTTGTTTGTTTTTGGTTTTTTGTTTTTTGTTCTTTTCTTCATGTAGAGATTTTTTTTTGTGTAGAAGTTCTTTTAACTTTGTCCATTTTAAGTTTCTCTTCTACAAATAATTTCTAGTTCTACTGTATCCTGTTTTGAGATAGGGGACCAAGATGACACACAGTGTTGATGTAGATAGACCATGGATTTAGACAACAGCAAAATGAGTTCTGTGTTGTTTTCCTGAAAGTTCCTAACTTCTAGTTGACATTTTTGAACAGCTACTGATATATTTTAAAAATTTTCCCATTTGTATTTCTTTCTCTTCATCTGTATTTATTTTATGTATTGTTTATTGGCCACACAGTACCCTGTATTGCCTCTTTTTTTTTTCCCTATCACTAGGAGAAGCTTGGCATCTCATGAGATCTTCTTGATAATGCTGTGGTGAAAGTGTATGGGAGTAAAATGTGACTATTTCATTTGTTGTTTAAATTGTTATGGGGGAACAGGTGGCCAAATTTAACTAACTTGATGAATGTAGAATTCAGAAACTACCTCTAGTACTTAAAATCTGATTTTTATTCTAGTATATTAACGTATAGGATACATTTAGAAATAAAGGCCCTGGAATGGTTTTCATCAGCTGAGGGAAGTCTGCAGGAGTGTATTTTCTTCTTGGTGGCATGAAAATGTTTAAGGCCAGGTTGGATGGAGCCCTGAGCAGCCTGCTGTGGTGAAAGGTGTCCCTGTCCTGGCAGGGGGCTGGAACAAGAGGATCTTTAGGGTCCCTTCCAATCCAGGCAATTACAGGATTTATGCAACCATGGAGTTATCCTCAAGGTCACCCCATCTTTACACTTCATCAGTATATGTTGTCTCCACCAGGACACAGGTTTTTCAGTTCTTGTAATTACAGCTGCTGTGAGTGTACCCAAATTATCTTGCTACCTCTGCTCATGTGTTCTTAACTGTAGCTACAAAAAATGACCAGATAGAAATGTTCGTGCTCTTTGTACCAGCCAAGGGAAATCAGCTCCTGATTTAGCTGGCTTTGAGGTACAAATGTTGATTTGGCTTGCCTGGGAAGAGCAAATCAAGTTTCCTCTTCCTGACCTCTCAGTAATTTCATTTGTGTTTTGAGGGTCTTACTGAAAACTAAAATTACTACTTTGGGTTTTTTTCTCCCACCCTCTCAGATACTTAATTAAAGATCAGAACATCCTTCTAATTTCTTTTCACACCAAACCTTTGTTCTTGTTACATTCAGTTTCTTTATTTGGTCTCTCTGGATTCACAGGTCAGAAGATATATAAAAGAAAATAAGTTAGAGCATGTATCAAGAAATCCAATCCATGTAACTGAAATGGATGAGACTCTTATTTTCTCCCTTAGTGAACAAGAAGTAATGGCTGCATATTTGTTGTTCACTTCCACTGAACATCAGTTAAAATATAAATGACAAATGGCCAGCTTCTGCTATGTACCAAAAATGATGGCAGAATAACTAAACCACCTTGCATTTTTTGCACTGAACTTCAGAAATTGATGCCTTAAGATCCAAGCTTTCTGTTCTGCTTGGGTATGCTGTGCGTTGTGCTTTAGAGTGATAAAGGCGAAATAGTCTGACACCAGCTATGGACTCAAGGACAGTTTCTTCAGATTCCAGGCCCAAAGTATAAACAACCTGAGAAGAGGAGGGCAGGCCAGCCAGGAGAAGAGGAGGAGGACGCCTTACAATTTGAGACTATTAATTGGATGGTTGAGTCCTGTATGTAAATGGACTGAAGTCTATAAAAATGTGAAATCATGTGTCCAAGTCCTCTTTTACTTCCATCTTGGAGCCACTCGGGCAGGGCAGGGGCCACGCTATGGCACTGTTGCTGCCAGGGTGTGGCCTTTGAAGGCCTGTCAGTAAATACCCATTTATTTCCCCTAACTCTGTGTGATCTCTGTTCCAGCTTGGAAAGGCAACAGTTTTTGGCGAGCCAGGCAGGAGAGGAGGCACCTGGAAAAATCCCTGGACTGAGGCCGACAGCTCTGGAAAGGCCCAGCGGAGGTCCAGAGATAGGTATCAGAGCCAAGAACCCGGGAACAGAGACATGTGAGTGATGGAATAAAAGGGTATTCTTTTTGTTTAGCATCTGGGTTAGGTGCTAATAGGATTTGTAATATGTAATTTTGTAAAGTGTGAATTTGTTTTGGAGAACCTCAGCACAACAATTCTGCTCTTTATCTGTAAGAAGGACCGCCTTCATAAAGAGCAGGTTTGAATTGCAGTGCTCTTGGCTTGAAGCCAGCAGTTAATTAGTGTCTGTGCTGTGGCTCAGAGGGTCGTGGTTTCAAATCCCAACTGTTTGGTTTGTGCTTTGCTGTATATTTCAGGATATCAGAATGGGTTGCACATCCTCTTCTGAATCTGATAATAATAGTATTCCAAGAGATAGCCCTCTGGGGCTAATATTGAAAAGCTGGGCAAATCTGATTGGAGAGGAGTCCGAGCTTTCAAAACCTAAACTTATTGGACTCTCGGAAAAAAATCTGGCCAGTGTACGAATTAGATAATGGAGAAACCTGGCCTAAGTTTGGAAGTTTAAATCAAAAATTAATATCAAGTTTAATATCCCAACTACGTAGAGATAAATTTTTTGAAGAGCTAAAATATGCCCGGCTTTTCCTGGTATTAGCATGTGAGCTGGATCGGGATAAAGAAAAAGAACATATATTAGTTTTAACGGGTAAAAGGAAAGAACCGACTTTTAACAGGTTGTATAAAAAAGCAGAGAAAGCAGAGATGGACGTGCCATGAAAGCAGAATCGGTCCCGGCTCCGCTGCGCATGGGCTCAGGCCAGGGCACGGCCCCTCCTCCCGCAGCCCCGCAAAGGGGGAAAGGGAGCGCGGCTCCGGCAAGGCCCCGGTCACTGGAGGAGGAGGAAGGCGGGCCCTGGCAGCCACGCTCGCTGCCCGCGCTGCCGTCTGCGGAAACTCCTCCCGCAGCCCCGCACAGGGGGAAAGGACGGCGCGAATCCGGCAGGGCCCGGTCAGTGGAGGAGGAGGAAGGCGGGCCCTGGCAGCCACGCTCGCTGCCCGCGTCGCCGTCCCCGGCACCGCGCACGGAGGGAGGAGATAACCAATGTGTGCAGCCCTCGGTGCCGCCCCGAGAGGAGGAGCCGGGGGACAGGGCCTATTACGAAGGCGGACAGGGAACCGGCCATAGGGAAGGTGGCGCCTCCTCCGCTCTTAGGCTTGGTAGCTGCCATGGCAACCCCCAGGGCCAGGGCGCGGTCCCTCCTCCCGCAGCCCCGCAAAGGGGGAAAAGGCGGGACACGGGAAGCGGGGCGACAACAGGGCGTGAAACGGCAGCGGCTGCTGCCGAAGGAGAAATTCGTCTTCCGCGTCCCCAAGAAAGAAGCGGCCCTGAGCAGTGCCCCGCGCCCCGCCGAGCTCGCCGCGCCCGGCCCCGGCCTCGCCGAGGGCGAATCGGGCGGGCCGCAGCTGTGCAGGTTAAGCGGCGCCCAAGGCAGAGAGCTAAAGCTGCTGCGGCGGGGCGTGCTGCTGCCGGAGCTGCGCGGCTGCCGGGTGCGGCTCCGCGGCAGCCCCAACACGCTGCGGGTGCGCGAGTGCCGCGGGTGCCCCGCGCTCTGCGGGACGGGGTCCCCCTGAGCGCTGGTGGGCGGCGGCAGCGAGTGCCCGTGCGCGCTGGCCCGTCAGCAGCTCCGCGCCCACCGCGCCCACCGCACTGCCCACTGCTGGGCAAGTCACCAGCCGGGCCATCATCGAGGCCCGTCCCGAGGTCTCCTTCGCCCCCTGCTTCCAGAGTTACCCTGGTATCGAGAGAGACTTCGAGTTGTCTGGGCTCAACAGAAACAAAACAGTAACAACTGGAACCTGGTGGGTGACATTGACTGGCTAACTCATCCACGAACTCTGGGACTTAAGCCCCAATATGTAATTAAATAATTCTACTTTAAATTTAGAACTATAATATATGGCTAGATTTCTTGGTTAAAGAATACCAGTCAAATATTGTTTACTGCTCTTGCACAAGTTGCTGCCATAATCTGTAGGTATCACTGTGAAATTTGCCAGTTTCTGAAAGACTTTGTTATGAGTTCTAACTTACTGAGGTGGAGCAAAGGCCACTGGTACACGAACAACAGTGAGCCTCTGTTAGAGCTGTTGTGCTGCTTTCACGCACCCAGACTGACTAGATTAGCTGCAGTGAGGCTGTCCGGTGCTATGGGCTGTTCCTCCGCCTCCCCTCCTCTCCTGGAAGCAGTCTGGCAGGAGGGGTACGAGAAGGGTCAGAGCCACGGAGCTCAGAGCAGCAGGGCTGGGCCAGCACTGAAACAAAATGGGCCTAAGAGGGAATGCACAGAGACTCAGGGTTTGTGGGGCACTGTCAGTTTTCCCCCCGATCTGTCAAATAGAGCAGCACTGCAGACTCAGGCATGAGGTATTTATGCACAGCAACTTTATGAGAGTCAACATAGTGGACATGTCTCATCTCATCAGATAAACATTAGATCCTGCAGTTTGTAAGATGTTTTTGTGCTGTAGATGTGGATGTATGTTTGAGGTGAGCACCTAAATCTGCTGCTCTTTGCAGTAGCTCTGGGTCCCATCTGGGGTGCTGTCCTGTGGAAGCTCTCTGTCTCACGAGCGGGTCCCAGGGGAGACACCTCAGCTGCAGATGCAGCTTGTAGAAAGCAGAGCATTGGGTATTTATTAGAACATATCTTCTGCATCTCAATTAGCCACTGGGAATCACCCATTTCAGGTAATTCCTTTTATGTGCTTGGAATGAAAAGATCAAATACCAAATTTTGTAATAGTTTGTAGTTGCCCGGTGCAGCAGACTGGAATGCAGAAGTCTAAAAGAAAAGATGTTTTGATAAACATCTAATGCTGTCCTAATATATTAATTACTTCAAAATTAAGAAAGACTTTGCTCCTGAACAATTTTTGACAACAAAGACAAATGTAAATAATGGCGTATTTTGGGTGATTCCTTGTTTATGTTTCTATTCTATGTTTAATTACTGTTCTTCTTTATATGATATTGGATTATGTAAAATATTGTTCCTGTTAAGTTGTTTACTATTCTTAAGTTTATGTTTTTAGTATGAATTTGTTATTAGATATTTGTCTAATATTAGATATTTATATTATTATTGTTAGACATTAATTAGTTATTAAGTTTCTGTTGTTAATAAAGTTTAGAATAGAGACTTGCCAAGGTAGTAGAGGCCTTGTCAAGCCTCTAAAGGGGGGAAATGATGCCTTAAGATCCAAATTTTCTGTTCTGCTTGGGTGTGCTGTGCGTTGTGCTTTAGGGTGATAAAGGCGAAATAGTCTGACACCAGCTATGGACTCAAGGACAGTTTCTTCAGATTCCAGGCCCAAAGTATAAACAACCTGAGAAGAGGAGGGCAGGCCAGCCAGGAGAAGAGGAGGAGGACGCCTTACAATTTGAGACTATTAATTGGATGGTTGAGTCCTGTATATAAACGGACTGAAGTCTATAAAAATGTGAAATCATGTGTCCAAGTTCTCTTTTACTTCCATCTTGGAGCCACTCGGGCAGGGCAGGGGCCACGCTGTGGCACTGTTGCTGCCAGGGTGTGGCCTTTGAAGGCCTGTCAGTAAATACCCATTTATTTCCCCTAACTCTGTGTGATCTCTGTTCCAGCTCCGAAAGGCAACAAAGTCACTGGCTTGATTGTGCTATTTGAAATTCTAACTTTAAGAAAAGTCTTAAAGTGGTAAAAGTGAGCTTGAAATTGCAGAAAGATGACAATAAAAGAAAGTCTTGTAGTATTTCTGGCTCCAAATTGCCTCTAAGTGCTCTGTAAGCTTGTAAGTATTGCACAAACATGGCCATTGTCAGTTAGTGAGAACAAGGAAACTCTTCCACTGAGCTAAAGATGGTGACAGAAGCCATGGACAGGTCTGAGGCTGAAATTGGAGCAGGTGGTTTGTTTGGCCTCATTTTTAAATCACCAATTCAACATTGGTCACCTGCAGAATAACCAAAATGGGCAGGTCTCAACCATCCAATAAATAGGCTAACACAATGTCCTGGGTTGATGTTATGACTAGCTACTCTCCCTGCCGCCCCCCTCCTCCCCTCCCCGCTCCCCTCCCCTCCCTGTCTGCATGGAGCTGTCGGCGGCGTGGCGGCCCCTCCCCCGAGCTGCCCGGCTCGCTGCTGGCTTGCCCGGCTTGGCTGCTGCTGCTTGCCCTCGACTTGCTTGCTTGCCCTCTGGGTCTGACTGGAACGTGTTTTCTCTTGTGTTTTGTTAATAAATAAGTTTTTTCCACTTTCCCCCTGAGGAGAATTCTTTCTGAGTTCTTTGGGAGGTCTTTCCCCAAATTTGTCCTAAACTTGGACAAACCATTTGGTGGCCCGTACGGGGAGGAAAGGAAAAAAGTGGAAAAAACTTTATTCTAATAATATTCTAATAATAATATTTTGTCTGCAGTTTATACAGAATAAAGGCTGAGATTTCTAAAGGAGCTGAGAAGACTCCTGATTTAGGAGTCAAGTTAAGCAGGAAGAACCTTGAATGGAATGGGAAATGGGAGGAAATGGGCCAGATTTTAAAGGAACTCTCTGACCCCATAATCTGGGAATTCCCACATGAACAGATTCAGGATCCAATCAAGGTTGCAAGGTACTTAAAGAAGAAATGTCAGGATGGCCCTAAAGAGAAAAGGATTATTACAGTGAGCTGGGCCCTGGCACATGCATATCGTACCCTGCTAGGCAGTATAGAGCGAAACACAGAGGAAAGGGAACAGGGAGATAGATTATCTACTACCCCAGTCACTCAGGTTGCTACCAACCCTCTAGGCTTAAACCCAGCAGCTAAACTGGATAATAAGCCCCAACCAATGGCTGTTGCTACTAGTACAAGGAGTGGGAAGTGCACAAAGAAGACTGATCGGCCGGTGGATGATGATGATGATGATGCTGGAGAGGGACCCTCAACACCTGATATAAAATCAGGAGCCAAAACAACCAGTGTAAGAGCAGAGGCCAACAATGAGTCTCTTTCCTTAAAAGATCTTCGTGGGTTAAGAAACTATTACACCCGGTGACCTGATGAATCTATAATCAGCTGGCTAGTTTGTCTCTGGAATGCGGCAGGAGAGGCTACAGTTTTGGATGGCACTGAAGCAAGGCACCTGGTGTCTCTGTCCCATGATCCTGTTATTGACCAAGGTGTGATGAGGGAAGCTAACCCTCAAAGCCTCTGGGCCTGGGTCCTGGATAGCGTGGCACAAAGATATCTGTGTGCGGATGATCTATATATGCAGCAGACCCGATGGAGAACCATTGAGCAGGGGGTCCAACGTCTGAGAGAGATGGCAGTAGCAGAAATTATTTTTTCGGATGACATAACAACTAGAAATCCAGACCTGGTACCATGCACACCGGTGATGTGGAGGAAACTTGTGTGGCTCGGGCCATCTGAGTACGCCTCTGCTCTAGCAATAATGAAGCAGGAAGAGATGTATGAGACTGTGCTCGATATGGCGAAGAAGCTCCGGGCATATGCTGACGCTGTACATGGCCCAACCCATGCCAGAATTGCAGCCGTGGAAACACGTTTACAGAATCTGGAGGATAAGATAGGGGAAAATCATAAGAACCTCAGAGAGGAGATTAAGGAGGACCTCCTTCAAATATCGGCTGTGCATATTAGATGTCCCGGCACCCACCACAGACGTTTCTCTGATGGTGAGAGGAAGTATACTCCACATGCTGAATTGTGGTTTTTCTTACGTGATTGCAGAGAGAATATGAAACATTGGGACGGAAAATCTACGGCTGCTCTGGCACAATGGGTGCGGGATTTGAAGAGAAGGTTCAACCAAAAAGAGAGCAGCTCCAGTCGCCCGGAACCACGATGCCAAGTACGAAGAGGATGACGACATGTCTATTCCACTGGAAGGAACTTCTAAGACCTATGCCCCCGTAAAAAATGATAAACAGGCTTAGAGAGGCCCTGCCTCTAGCCAGGGTGAGGCTAGGGAGAATCGTGTGTTCTGGACTGTGTGGATTCAGTGGCCTGGCACATCAAAACCATAAAAGTATAAAGCCTTGGTTGACACTGGTGCACAATGAACCATATTCCCATCAGGATGCGTGGGGACAGAATCTGTCTCTATTGCTGGTGTCACAGGTGGATCCCAAGATTTTACTTTGGTGGAAGCGGAAGTGAGTGTGACTGGAAAAGAGTGGAAAAGATACCCAATTGTGACTGGCCCAGAGGCCCCGTGTATTTTAGGAATAGATTTCCTTCGAAGGGGGTATTTTAAGGACCCAAAGGGATTCAAGTGGGCGTTTGGGATAGCGGCTGTGATGGCAGAGAGAATCCGGCAATTGAACACCCTGCCCGGACTATGTGAGAATCCAATTGCCGTGGGACTCCTGAGGGTAGAGGAGCAGAAGGTACCGATTGCCACTTCGATAGTACATCGCCGGCAATATAGGACAACTCGAGATGCTGTGATTCCCATCCATAAGATGATTCGGGAGATGGAGAATCAAGGGGTGGTCAGCAAAACCCACTCACCCTTCAACAACCCCATCTGGCCTGTGCGCAAGCCTGATGGAGAATGGAGACTGACTGTGGACTACCGTGCATTGAATGAAGTCACCCCACCGCTGAGCACTGCCGTGCCGGACATGCTGGAACTCCAGTACGAGCTGGAGTCCAAGGCAGCAAGGTGGTATGCCACCATTGACATTGCCAATGCGTTTTTCTCCATTCCTTTGGCTGCAGAGTGCAGGCCTCAGTTTGCTTTCACCTGGAGGGGCTTGCAGTGCACCTGGAACCGACTGCCCCAGGGGTGGAAACACAGTCCCACCATCTGCCATGGGTTGATCCAGGCTGCACTGGAAAAGGGTGAGGCTCCAGAACATTTGCAGTACATCGATGACATCATTGTGTGGGGAAACACAGCAGAAGAAGTGTTTGAGAAAGGAGAGGAAATTATCCAAATCCTCCTGGAAGCCGGTTTTGCCATCAAGAAGAGTAAAGTTAAGGGACCTGCTCGTGAGATCCAGTTCCTAGGAGTGAAGTGGCAAGATGGAAGACGTCAGATTCCCACTGATGTTATTAACAAAATCACAGCTATGTCTCCACCCACTAACAAGAAAGAGACACAAGCTTTCTTGCGTGCTATAGGATTTTGGAGAATGCACATCCTCGAGTACAGTCAGATTGTGAGTCCTCTTTACCAGGTCACTTGGAAGAAGAATGATTTCCATTGGGGCCCTGAAGAACAGCAAGCCTTCGCCCAGATTAAACAAGAAATCGCCCATGCAGTAGCTCTTGGCCCATTTAGGACGGGGCCAGATGTGAAGAATGTGCTCTACTCTGCAGCCGGGAACCACGGTTTGTCTTGGAGTCTGTGGCAGAAGGTGCCTGGTGAGACTCGAGGCCGACCACTGGGATTTTGGAGCAGAAGTTACAGAGGATCGGAAGGTAACTATACCCCAAGAGAGAAGGAAATCTTGGCCGCCTATGAGGGAGTCCAAGCTGCTTCAGAAGTGATCGGTACAGAAGCACAACTCCTTTTGGCACCCCGACTACCAGTGCTGGGGTGGATGTTCAGCGGAAAGGTTCCCTCCACCCACCATGCCACCAGTGCCACATGGAGCAAGTGGATTGCCCTCATTACTCAGCGCGCCCGGATTGGAAAACTCAATCGCCCCGGGATTTTAGAAATAATTACAAACTGGCCAGATGGTGAAAGATTCAGTGTCACGGATGAGGAATAAGAACCAGTGACCCGGGCTGAAGAAGCTCCACTGTACAACCAGCTACCGGCAGAGGAAACGTTACGCTCTATTCACCAACGGTTCTTGTCGCGTCGTAGGGATGAACTGGAGGTGGAAAGCAGCTGTATGGAGCCCCACACGATGGGTAGTAGAGGCCACTGACGGAGAGGGTGGATCAAGTCAGCTTGCTGAACTTAAAGCTATTCAACTGGCCCTAGACGTTGCAGAAAGAGAGAAATGGCCGAAACTCTATGTGTACACTGATTCCTGGATGGTGGCCAATGCTCTGTGGGGATGGTTGAAGAAATGGAAAGAGGCGAACTGGCAGCGCAGAGGAAAACCAATTTGGGCTGCTGAAGAATGGAAAAACATCGCTACTCGGTTAGAGAAACTACCTGTGAAAGTTCGCCATGTAGATGCCCATGTCCCCAGAAGTAGAGCCAATGAAGAGCAGCAAAACAATCAGCAGGTAGATCAGGCTGCAAAGATAGGGGTGTCTAAGATAGATCTTGACTGGGAGCACAAGGGAGAGTTGTTCCTAGCACAATGGGCCCACGATGCCTCAGGCCACCAGGGCAGAGATGCCACCTATAAGTGGGCACGAGACCGAGGGGTGGATCTAACCATGGACAGTATTTCCCAGGTTGTCCATGACTGCGAGACGTGCGCTGCCGTCAAGCAGGCCAAGCGGGTGAAGCCCCTCTGGTAGGGGGGTGGTGGTCCAAGTATAAGTACGGGGAGGCTTGGCAGATTGACTATATCACACTGCCTCAGACCCGCCAGGGTAAACGTTATGTGCTGACCATGGTGGAAGCCACCACTGGCTGGTTGGAGACCTACCCTGTGTCCCATGCTACTGCCCGCAACACCATCTTAGGCCTGGAAAAGCAGGTCCTTTGGAGGCATGGTACCCCTGAGAGAATTGAGTCAGACAATGGGACTCATTTTAAAAATAACCTCATCAACACCTGGGCTAGGGAACACGGTATTGAGTGGGTGTATCACATCCCTTACCATGCACCAGCTGCAGGTAAAGTGGAGAGGTACAATGGATTGTTGAAGACTACCTTAAAGGCATTAGGTGGGGGATCTCTCAAGAACTGGGAACAGCATTTGGCAAAGGCCACTTGGTTAGTCAACACTCGAGGTTCCACCAACCGAGCAGGTCCCATCCAGTCTGAGTGCCTTAATGTAGTAGACGGAGACAAAGTCCCAGTGGCCCATGTCAGAGGTTTGCTAGGGAAGACAGTATGGATTAATCCTGCCTCGAGTACAGGCAAACCCATTCGTGGGATTGCCTTTGCTTAAGGACCAGGATGTACTTGGTGGATAATGCAGAAAGATGGAACAACCCGCTGTGTACCTCAGGGAGATCTGATTGTAGGGTGAATTATACACAAATATTATTGTTGAGTGTTACCACCATTGCCTGTATGCTAGATTTTATGAATATGAGACAGAAGGGAATGTGTAAGTGGCGAAGGCCTGAGCAAGTGGGAAGAAGGAAACGTGTAAGTGTTGAAGGTTTGAGCAAGTCAGAGGAGGTTTTTACATTGTGTTTAGTGAGTGTATATCCCAATCGTGTGTCAATGATCACGATATGGGATAAGGGGTGGAATGTCCTGGGTTGATGTTATGACTAGCTCCTCTCCCTGCCCCCCTCCCTCCCTGTCTGCATGGAGCTGTCGGCGGCGTGGCGGCCCCTCCCCCGAGCTGCCCGGCTCGCTGCTGGCTTGCCCCGGCTTGGCTGCTGCTGCTTGCCCTCGACTTGCTTGCTTGCCCCCTGGCTAGCTAGGCTGCTGCTGCTTGCCCCCAGCTTGCTTGCTTGACCCCTGGCTGGCTACCCCGGCTGTCTCTCTCGCTCTCTTCTTCCCCTCATCCAGAAGACCGGAACCGGCTCCAGAGGAAAACGGATCTGAACCTCAGAGACTGCCTCTGGAAGCTTGCCAAGAAGCTCTCTGCCCTTCCCAGCAAAGATCTCCGAGCTCGTCTCTCTCTCTCTCTCTCTCGGTGAAATTTGTTTTTTGTTATCTGGGTCTGACTGGGAAGTGTTTTCTCTTGTGTTTTGTTAATAAATAAGTTTTTTCCACTTTCCCCCTGAGGAGAATTCTTTCTGAGTTCTTTGGGAGGTCTTTCCCCAAATTTGTCCTGAACTTGGACAATGGTTCAAACAAAGGTCTTGTTGGAAGTGAAATAGATGAAGCAAGAAATCTCCTCATAAATAGTAGGTTCGTAGTAAATTTGAATATTGTTGCATTGTTGAATTGCTGGGTTCTGCCCCAGCATTCTCTTTTATTCTTTTATAAAGAAGTAGCACTAAAACATGTTACAGTAAGTTACAATACAAAAAATATTAGGTAACAGTATATGTAGCAGTAACATTTCTGTGTTAGACTAATATGGGTATTTTTCCATTTTATTTTGATTAATAAAGTGGTAAAATTGCAATAAGCAACAGTGACAATTGGTGTGTATATATACACACGTTTATATATGTGTATATGTGCAGACATCCACAAACAGAATCATATATTAGAGTACGTCATGAAAGAATGAAACCTTCTGAATATATGTAGAGAATGAGATGCATCCAATTTTGCCTCTTGTGAAACCTGGGATATAAATCTTCACTTTATTCAAGTGCTGCAGCTTTCTTGAGTAAGTAGAATTGTGCCTGTGAAAAAAAAAAAAAAACTTTTAAATCTTCCTCACAGTTGTTAATCGAAATAAAGAAATTAACAGTACTTGTTATAACAGTTCTTGAAATAAGTATGAAATATATTTATGAATTTTAAAGGTGCATTAAACTTTCTAAATAATTTAAGGTTATGTGTTATAATTAATTATATAGAAAAACAAAATCTCGTTTCATTTCAGAATCCTGGTGAAACTTGAAAGCATTTTATTCAGGGAAATAATTTTTCTCTAAAGAGTGGAAAAGTGTTTGCTTTCTTTTTAAGTAACAAAATGTTATTATGTGTCTGTGAAAATACCACTTTTACATGCAGATACTCACTCTTAAATAGATAATTTGAGATTTCCACAGTTTTTTGCATGTGGAATCATCACTTGTTTCATTCCAAGTAGCCTAAGTCCTGAAAACAAAATGAAGAAGACACAAGAAAAAGTTGTCTGGAACACAGGTAGAAATGCCAGTGGTTTGGGGTTTCCTGGGGCAGCAGGGTAACTCTCAGCCAAAGTTGTCTTGTGTCTTGGAACTGCCTGGGTCTGGCTGAGCTGGAGCTGATTTCCACATGGCAGCCCTCCCTGAGCTGTGCTGTGTTGGTACCAAGGAAGGTGCTGCTCACACCTGGTGACTGGGCAGTGTTGGCACCGCAGCAACGCTGTCTCTCCACCATTCCCCCCTTGCCTCTGGGCTGGGGATGGGCAAGACCTTGGCAGGACAGCAGATCCAGCTGACCAAAGGGATATCCCATGTCATTATGATGTCTGCTCAGCAATAAGAGAAAGCGGGGCACTCGTTATTTCATTTGTCTTTTGTAATGGCTGCAGTGCCTACTGAAGCCCTGCTTACCAGCAAGTGGATGGACATCCCTTGCTGATGGTGTCCTGGTTTGAAGGACAGGTGTCTGCCAATAAAGGCAGGAACTTCCCTTTGAAATGGAGAATGTAAACCCCCTCCCTCCAATTTATTATAATTTTGTAATTAAGGGCTCTCAGGCAAAGATATGGGAATTAGGAATAACAGTTCTTTACTAGGAAAATAAAAATAGAAATACAGTATTACAAAGAACAATCCCCTAAACACTGACAGTCAGAATACAACCTGACACCCTGTCAGTCAGGGTGTTGGTTGCAGTCCCTTTCAATGGTGGCTGAATCCTCCTGCAGTGGCAGATGTGGTTCAGCTGAAGCAGTGCTCCTGTAGAAGGTGCAGTTTTCCTCTGAAGGTGCAGGGATGATGTGAAAAGGTCTGGCTTTCCTCTGGAATCCAGTGGAAAGAAGGTGCCTTGGTGTCCAAAATCTCAGTTTTTATCTGGATAGGAAAGGCTTGGCTCCTCCCCTGGCTGGAGCATCTCCCAGTGGGATGATGTAATTTTATCAGTAATTCAGTGGGACTCAATGGCCATTAACAGATGATATATCCCTGGAGGAAGGATGGGTTGTGGAAAAGATAAAGATGATTGCCCCAACTGGTTTAAAGCTGGCCCATTAGCAGATAATATGTGCCACGGAGATAAGGGTCACTGCCCCACCCAGCTTCAACAGATGGGGACAGAATCCACATTTCTGGCCACATCCTGTACTGCAACCCAAGACAGATGGAAAGAAAAAAAAATTAATTTTTTCCATCATATTTTCTCCCTGTCCTTCACCTCCTGCTGAGGACAGAAGTGAGAGCAACTTGATGAGCACCAGCCAAGGTCAGCCCACTACAAGCATGAATCTCAAGCTTTTTGGCTTGAGATTGTCACATTCCGAGATGTCTCCTTAGCCTTAAGATTACCTCAGGAGGACATAAAGGTGGTTTACATCCTGTTTTTTCCCCGATGCTGCCGAAGAGAGACTGCAGGAGACTATTTTCAGAGACTTCCATGGTTGTTTATTGTTTCTTATTTCAGAAATGCTTTGTCCAGCGAGCAGCGGTCTGCTTGCTAGACGTCCAAGGCAGAATCTGCCTGGCAGAGGCAGGACTTATAGTCTAAGTTACGTACTAGGTATTTACAAATGACCCTCAATACAATACAATCTTGTTACATGGTCCAGTTTTGTTTTCATCCAATCTAAAAGTGCTTGCATGTCACCCAGCATGGATGACTTGGAGAAGAAGGAGGAAGAAGTATCCCCACCCTCAATTTTTCCATTTTGGCCATGTGTCCCTTATTACAAACTTTCCCAAAAGTTTACTTATCTACTTTTTAACAATCTAATTTACACTTTACTAATTTTGGTGACTTGTTTCCATTCCCTCTGTGTTTGTAATTTCCTCAGGGGGTTGAATTCAGTACCTGAGACACCAGGGTCTCACTTAGGGGTCTTTGAGACCCTTGTCAGGGGGGTTTTGAGACCCCCAAGGAGGCCAGAGGACTACTCTGGACTCCCACAGAGATGTTGCTGGTTCACT
>CM067633.1:73062-132525 GCA_034336685.1 Luscinia luscinia | reverse complement strand
TTCTCTTAGTCATATTATATATATATAAAATATCAAAATATAATTTGAATTAAAACCTCACCCCACCCTGCTCCTAGAGGTGGAGAACTCAAAATTAATGAGGTTTCCTGACTTTGCAGGAACTCTGCTAGAAACTTAGAACCTTCAGCTTCCCTACCTTCTTTTGCCCACCACCTCTCTAGTGTGCAGTCCTGGTATCAAAGGTGACCTTTGGGCTCAGCCCAGGCATTGCACAGGGAGCAAGTGCTGACTTAATGCCTGGCCTATACTTGACATGTTTCCAAGTTAGGCAAAATTGCATCTTATGCATTAAAAAAAAAAAAATCATGGAGAAATTAATCCTGAGAGCATTTTCAAAGGACTTATTTTTCTGTTCTTTATTTTCCTATGACACATATTATCTAATCAGCATGATGGTGCTGAGAAGAAAGAATTAAAAAATGCCAGGGAGCTATACTAAGGAGGCTGTGTCTATAACCTTTCTATATATGGAATATATATGCACATGTAGTGCACATTTGCTTTCTTAGGGAGTAGGATGGCCAAGTTTAGTAGTTGCTCCTGGCTGCCATTGGTTTCATAGCAAAATAATCCCCTTGTCACTAGAGACCATTGCAAAAGTTTATGCTTTTGCTCAGAGCAGCTAAAATAATTCATGCCACCACTGTGGTATATCACCTTGTTAAAGTGCATGTCTGCAGGCCAGAGCAAGGTTTTTCCACTGCCCCAGGCAGGCAGGGAATTGCTGGAAAGGGCAGCAGCAGTGCTGCTGCTGGCAGTCTGAGCTGCTCCTCTGCCCTGCCCTGCTGCCCTCTAGGAGAGGTGTCACAAAGGTGGCACGGGGCCAAATTTTAGCTGCTCCCAGCAGCTGGAATAAAGATGCTAATCTCTGACCTGTGATGGTGGAAGGGAATGTGCTCCCTTTCCTTCTCTCTCTGCAGCCAAGCAGCTGTGCTGGGTGGCAGGGGGCAGTGAGTCCTACCAGGGCAGGTTCAGGTGGCTGAATTAGAAGGGTAAAAGCAAGATGTTGTTCTTTGCTTCATTTCCACAGGCTGATAATCTCAATACATAATCTCAAGCAGAGGGTGAGGAGAGTAGATGGGTGTTCTACACTTCTGAATTGAATGCCTGACCTGCCTGTTCTTCTCTTCTGAGAGAACCCCTGCAGCAGTGCTTTTGCTGTTTTACATCTGTGTTGCCTATTTGCTAGAACTGGCCATGCCAACACACAGGTGGACAGAACTCTACCCAGTAAGGCTGTTGTGCGTCTCAGCCTCGTGCCTGCCATGATTAGATGTGGCTGTGACAAGGGGCCATGATGGCCTGCTTGGGAAGGCACTGATGAGGGGAAAGCCAAGAGAAAAATGGATTGTATTAGTTGAGCAGATCCTGTGTCAGTGTTTAGTAAGCCTAGGATATTGTCAAAGCCCCTGACCTGGACATCAGCTGTTGCTGGGAGAGTTTTGCTAAGTGTATCATAATGTCAAATTATTTGCCTAGGATATGCTTTTAATGACTCTGCAGGGTGGTTCAGTTTGGTTTCTGGGAAATTAGTGTGTTCTGTTTTTCTTTAGTTGATTGAACTACCAGAGAAGAGGCAAAAGCAGGTTTATGCTCTTGACTTCAGAATTTGTAGATGTTTAGTACTATTTGAAGAAAAAGGCTATAGGGAAAGAGACTGAGGAAAGATACTATTCATTTTTAATCACATTTTCAGCATTAAGCTGTCAGAGTTAAAGCTTTCTCTTGAAAACAGAAATATCAACCAAAGGCAGATGCCTGGTATGGAGCACTTCTGCCTAAACAATAAGAATTTAGCAGAGTTGTTAATTGCTGGAATTTTATGATGCCAAGCCTTGAATGACCTTAATTATAGGCCATGCTGTCTGTAAAGTGTGTGAACTGTGTGTGTGACTGGGTGACATGCAGACTCCCTTCATTCTCTTTTTATTCACCTCCTTTTGCGTTTTAATACCAGTCTGTTCTTCCAAAAGGGTTCCCCCTAAGGCCAGCTGGGGCCAGAATGATTTCAGCTGAGTCTCTACATAGGTAAAGTAGCAAAATGCTGATGTTTTAACAGCATGTATAGTTGTTTCATGTTCAGTAGGAGGGACCCTTCCTCTGGTGTAATCCACATCCCACCAGAACAAAATACTGGGGCTGCTAATTTCATCCATTTGGAAATCATGAAGCTGTAAAAAACTTGGTAGTTTGACATGAGGTTGTCATTGGCCTGTTTGCACCTTTGGAATTTTCTAGGGTTTATCTGGAAATCTTAAATAGATTAGTATATTAATGTTGCCTATATTTTAAATGAAAACTGAGAGTATTACCAAAAATGCAGAAGCTGGGACTTGAATAGAGAAGTACCTTCAGCTTCAGGCCCTTTTTTAAAAAAGAAGGTTGGCTGATGTATCAGACTGGATAGTGCTTTGGAGAAGGCCACTGAAAACCAGAACATCTGCCAGGAAACACTTACACATGCAGATTGTAACAAAAGGCATTTGAGATTAATGTCCTTTGAAAATGAAAGTTTATTTACTGACCAGAAAATTATTTTTAGGTAATTTAACCATTTAAGCCGAACTTTCTGCTTAACTTGTTAAACACTACTGCTTAGACTCCCTTTTGTTGCATATTTAACATCTGTCAAATACAGAATAAGGTGCTGTTTCAAAGCTGGTATTTTTTCACATTTAGACGAAGTGACTTCAAATTGAAACCATGAGTGACTGAACTGTGCTTAAAATTGTGTGGTTTTTGGGTTTTTTTAGCTTGTCTTTTTTAATTTGGCAAAGACTTCCATCTCTGTCACAGAAGACAGAAACCAGAGGCTGAACACCTAATAAGTGAAATTTCTTACTCTCTCCATCTCCAAGCTGGAGGTCATGGGTGTTGCAATCAGGAAAACTTGCAGTGATGCTGTGAAAGCCTTCCTGTTGAAGGGAGCTTATTTTTAGTTATATTAACCAGGTATTGTAAAAATAATAAATTTTGGGTTCTCTTAGGAGGTGTAGAGAAATTAGGTTCCATTCTTAAATTTACCCAGCTTGTGGCAGTGTAAAGAGATTGTAAAAGCCTATGAATGGTGGTGAATGTCATTACAGGAAAAGCAAACTATACCTAAAGCCTTATTTCCAGTCAGCCTTCCTTGGAAGCTTGATTTGTGTTTGCTAGCAGGTTTAGCTGGAAATGCCCACGCTGTTTTCCATCCCAGTGGGCTGTGTGTCTGTCCCTGGGGCTGTGGGGTTGGTGCTGCAGTGCCTGGACGGGAGGTGCCCCCGGCCTGCACAGCTCACACCCTGCACCAGCCTCCGCTGCCTTTGGGCAGCAGTTCGCCAGGTCAGTTTGACATCTCCTAAAACTGCTTGGGGGAAATGGGGAATAGAATTGCAAGCAAAATATTCAGGGTCCCTTAAACAGAGAGAATAAGGGCATGATTTGTAAACTGCTATCCTTTCTTGCAATCAGCATGGAGGAAATCTAGTTTTAGAGTAGGACTCTATGGAATACCATTTTATTAATCCTCATTTAAGACTTGTGCTCTTGAAGAGGGCACTCCAAACCTCAATTCCCACCACTGCTTAATGTCTCTTGCAGATAAAATATAGTCATGGCATTTTTGCTAAGGATTTTTTTTCTCTTATTTCCCACAGTCAAGGAAACAACAGGGGAAACAGAGCAGATGTTGTCAAGGAAAGCGGCATCAAAACAATTTCGGGAGTTTGGATTTAATGAGGATCTCATTGATACTGACAAAAGTAAAACTGGAGCATTAGCATAGTTCCTTGAAGAGTTCAGAAAATCATTGAAGCTAAATGGCGTGACAAAGCGTAAGTGACAATTAGGCTTTGCATCAAAAGTGCTGCTGTTTGGTGGGTCAAATGGCTGCCACGCTACCTAATGCCGTGTGAAATGTAACAGTGGCATGTCTGTAACGCTGGGACCTTTGGCCAATTCACTGCTGATGTCTGAATCGTTTTTTCCTCCTGCTTCTCAGGCTGAATTTAGTGTGGGACCCATGATATACAAAAGTCTTTACTTTGGAGATAATTGCCCTCTTGACGCTCATCAATAGTTTAGTGTCCAGTGGTGAACGCCTCAAGTAAATGGGTCTTTTTTTTGGCAAGTCTTAAAAAAAAAAAGAAATAGAAAAACCTCCTTGTGTCTTGGAATTTTATCTTCCATTATTTCTTTTAAAACCCACTGAGATTTTGTTCAGTTGTAATTAACGGGTCTTCTTGCCTTGTATCTGTAAATATGATCACATTTCAGAAAATACACAGCTAAAGAGCTGTGTGTGATCTGGCATTGCAGGTGTTATGTTTTCAGTAAGTTTTGGGGGTTGTTGCAACCATTTTTTAAAAAACCCTATGTACTGGTCTCTTGTCTGTTTTTGTCTGATGTCCTTGGATAATAATAAAAGAAGCAGCAGTAGAGTTATGTGCATGAGATTGGCATCCTAGATCTGTACAAAATTAAAACCACACGAGACTTTCCTGCACTACCATTTTTTCAGATATTAAATTTGTCATCAGGAACTCTTCACTCGTGGTTCTAACATAGCTAAATACTTTTACTGCCACTTTTCTAACACAGTTAAATGTTTTTACTGCCTTTTTTCTAATGTAGGTGTATGATTTTGGCAGTTTGCAAGCAGCTGTAGCTGAAGACAGTACCCGCACCTAACTTTCACCATCACAAATGCTGACTTGTCTCAAGGCACCTTTTGCCAAGGTCACTTTAGTGGGATTTCTCCATTAATTTTTGAGAATGTAAAGCATTAATAAGCTTGGAGGTTGAGGGGTGACTTGCTCCTCATAGCTGTTCCTTTAATTAAAAGTCATTGCTACCCATTCACAGAGGAAAAATTATAATCATAGGCCACAGCTCTTGCTGTGTGTTTACCTAATTTGTGGCCTGAAAAAAAACCCAATCCAACAAGACACAGGTGCACGGATGGAGGGCCATTTCTGGAAGAAGGCCAGATAAGACCTGCTCCCCCATCGTCCCTAGTGATGCATGCAGACAGCTCAGCAGGTTCACTGTGGTCCTCCAGGAGAGCATCCCCAGGGAAAAGTCCACCCTAGCACCCCTCTGCAGCGGCCAGCTGCTTCCTGTCCTCCTCCCCTGTGTGTAGTGCAGCCCTGGTGTTGGAAATGCGAGTGTGGAATGCTCCATGGACCACTCTGACTCAGCCTGTGGCAAGTGGAGGCCAGAAATGCTGCTGCTAGTGGCTATGACTTCATCTGTGTGTCAGAACTAGGCTTTAACTCCTGACACAGCCCCTGGGAACCTTCAAGAGCAGTGCTAGTTTGTGCTGTGCTTGCAGCTGGAGTCAGGGGAGTCCCAGGGATACCCAGTTTGCTGCCTTTTCTAGTGCTTTTCTAATGATGGAAGACTGAAAAAACTCACCTTGTGATTAAAAACACTGACTTTGGAGAAGGTGAAAATGTAAGCCCTAAACCTCTGCAAGGCAAGCAGGAGAAAATAACAGGGGTTTTTTGTTTTGGTTTTGTTTTGTTTTATTCTTGGGGGTTTTCTTAAGTCTCAAGAGTATTTTGGAGCCCTTCTCAAAATAGCTGGCTGTTGACTTTGAATGGTCAGCCTGGGCCCTTCTGAAAATACTCGTCTCTGAAGTCAGACTTCAAGTGACATGGTGATTGGTTTCACCACGAGCTATTGATAAGCACAGAAAATCATCCAGATGTCTTTATTCCTGTGTCTTTGCTCCTCTTGTATGTGCACACACAAAATCAAGTCCTTCATGAAGAGGGGCACCACCTGGGCTTTGCTGGATCTTTAAGTTCTTCATTACTTTTTGGCTCTTATTTTGTACAACTTGGCTGTACTGTGACCAGTCTGAGGGTGTTTGCTGACTCATCTTTAGAGCACAAACTCGTGTGGTATTTTGGTTTCAGGATGAATGTTTTACCTGCCTATCCTTGCTCCACAGGCTGTCAAAGCTGAAACAAATGTTGGCCTAACTCATTTCATAAAGGCTTTTTTCACTGATAATCTAATGGAATTATTGTTTGCATAGGGGTGGAACATTCTCTGTTGTGCTTGGTGCTGTGGTCTTTGTATGGTATTCTCTGTGCTGCAGTGAAATGGTGTGCATGCTTCTGCTAAAGAACAAAACATAGCTAGGTGCCTCAGGAAGGACTGTCCTCCCTGCCAAAACACAAGGGGTTTGTACAAATATGCCACCTTTTTTCCTTCCATCAGTAGCCAAAGTCAGCCATGCCAAAGAAAGGTCCTTTTTTAACATTTTTTTAAATACAACCCACACACCCACACCATGGAAGTTACAGTCATATTTTCCAGTAACCACAGAGCTGTGGGTGATGGCACGTGTGTTTCAAATAAAACTGGGAGGAGAACTGATATAATGCTCTCTGGGTTATGGTGGTCTTCTGTTTTGTTTTTTTTTCCTTTCCATGTTGTTCCCCTTCTTTCTCTTCTCCCCATCTGCTGCCTGCTATACAGGTTATTTTTGTTTTGTTTAAGATTTATTTTTTTCCTTGCTGCAAACCACAGTGAGGGAACTGTTGAAGAAGGCAGCTCTGACACCTTGAGCTCAAGTACAGATGGATTTCTTTAAAGTCTTTAAAATTACAGGGTGATGCACTGTACCAACTTCTATAATTTAAAGACTTTTTTTTTCTTTTCTTCTCTAGAAGTGCATTAATTGTGATAATCTGATAGAGCACATGAGAAATGTCTCTTTTTTTCTAGTGGCATGCTGAACTGCAACTGTCTGTTTCTTCAGTGAGATCACAAAATAGCTTTGGAAAAAACAGGTATTTCAGTTTAATAAACTGCAGAGAGACTTATTCTAGAATGACAAGTGAAACCTGTTAGTCCTCTGCTACTTTTCCTACTGCTGCTTTCAATGGTTAAATTAGTTCAACTCCTGGTCTGTTTGCAAATATTTAGATTGTGTTTCTATACATTTTCACAGAGAATCCCTTGGAAGGGCTCAAAAGCAGGGGAGTGTGTGTGAGTGTAAGAGAATAAGTAAATTTAATGCTGAATTCATCTTTGAGAAATAATTTGTGTGTGGGTACATTCCTCACTTGCAGACCTGCTGGACCAGACCAGCATCTCTGCTCTCCAGCCCTGCTCAGGAGGCTGCAAGGGATGAGAGCACTGGATAAATGCTCCTCCTTAAATAGGAATTCTGAGGTTTATTATTCACTTGTGGACAGGACACCAGCTCAACTGGTCTCCCTTAGCAAGTGGGAGGTGCCTTCAGTTGAGGTGGAGGAGCTGAAGGGTTAAGCCTGTGCCATTCTGGTGTCGAGGTTATGCCTGAGCCCTGAAGGTCAGGACAGCTCAAGCTGCCTTATACTTGCTGTGGGCAAAGAGCACAGGCAGACTCTGCCTGAATGGATGATCTGGCCTGTGATTCATTAAGATAGAAGCACCTGGTTTGTGTCTGTGCCCCTGGCCACTCCTGACAATGGCGCTTAAAGCCATAGTCCCATTTTTAAAATGACCTGAGGACAGGGAGCCATCTCTGGAGCTGGTCTAACTGGGGGCTGGCGTGGCTCTTCCCCAGTCACTCCTCCCACCTTGCCCCAGGACCATGTGTGGAGCTGATGTAACAGAAAACCAACTGCTTTTAAAAAAAATTTATCTCTTTTTTAATTTTTCAGATTTTGTTAATTTATTTTCTGACAGCAGGGGTGCTTGGCACAGCTGTGTGCCTTCCAGGGAGCGGGAGCACCACAGGGGTGTGAGCCAGTTTGAGATGTGGCTGCACAGCGGTTTAATCCGGTCTAAATGGTGTCAGACAGGCAGTGTAAATAACCCTTGACTGTAGGGGAGGCAGGCAGAGGTTCATCTTGCTTAAGCTGCTGTGAGCAAGAGGCAGTTGAGGGAAGGCAGAGAGGCAGTGCTGGTGCACAGGTCTCTGCTGCAACGTGAGAAACGCTGCCAGGAGATGTCAGAACCAAAGTCCTGTGCTGTGAGAAGGAACAGATCTCTCTTGGATGGTGCTGAAATGTGGCGGTTTTGACAGCAGATAGAGTCAAGGCAGGAAAAGAAAATGCTGGATAAGCCAGGTTAGCAAAGTTTTGATGTAATTGTGGTGCCAATGTTTTTTTTTTTCTCCCTCTCCAAAAGCTTGTCCCTAGAAAGAACTGAAATACTAGGTACAGGTCCTTAATCTCATGACCTAAGATCAGCATGTGTAGCAATGCAAACTAAGAAGATGTTTAGTGTTACACCATTGGAATACCTGCTTTGTTTAAAACATTTTTTTAAAAATTTTTTTATTTTTATTTTTCCACAGCAGGAAAAAGTCTAGAATTAGGTGGTCTGGAGAGGAAAATGAAAAGAAAAAAGCTTTGTTTGGAAAAGGAAAAAAAAGAGCTAGTCTTCTTTGGCTTTAATCTGTTATTAATTTTTTAAATGCATCTTTGTTTTTCTTTGTTTTTTATTTTTTGCCCTTATGCTGGGAAAGTCTGCTATGCTATAGGGAATAGACTAGGATTAGATCTTTTTGGGTGTCCATGTTGTGTTAATATTAAATACTACACCTTCAAGGGAGGAGCAGACCTGTTTTCCCTGACCAGTGATAAGCACACTTTATACTTCCCATGTAGGTTTTAGATTCTTCCATAAGAAAACCAGAGTTATCATATATTTATGTGAAAATACTTGAATTTCCACGTACATTTACATGAATATAGGTGAAAATACGTATATTTATTAGTCAGCGAAGTAGGAGGAACTAATTTCAAAAGGATATCTTTGCTGCTTTCAGGGAGTGGAAGTGAATGCTGTTCAGCCCAAAGGAAATGCCAGGAAAGCAAGTGTTTTTGCAGCCTTTTAAAATAATCCTTAGTGCTTTCTTTGTCAGAGTCAACCCCATCCACTATGTGCAGGGCAGGAGCTTGGGAGGCAATGCTGTGTGGGGAATTTGGCATGAGCTTGTGCACAAGAGCTCCTCAGGCTTGACAGTTATACACCACATTTTGATAAGAGCAGAAGAGTGTGGCTGTAAAACATGAAACTGAGACCCAAGCACTGCCCTGTCAGCTCAAACCCCAGCAGTTTATGACTGTTAGAAGCACTACTTTGCCCTGCTCAGTGTGTTCTTCAAATGTTAGTCAGACCTGACAGCAGGCTTGCAGGTCAGTGTAATATTTCTGCAGTGTAAATGCTGTTTATAAAAAGTTATGACTGCAATTTATTTACTAGAGGGTGGGGAAGGGGAGCAGACGAAGAGGCAATCACTTCATCCTGCTGAAGTCAATAACCAAACTGGAGTAAAGTCCAGGTGCTCCTGAATCTACTACTTCCACTAGGTTTTCCATTAAGCTGTGCTTGTTTAGCATGGCTGTGATGCTATTTTTTTATAACTGCACCTCCTCAAGAGGCAGACATGGAAGCCATGTGACTATTTCTCTCAGCAGAGGGGAAGACTTCCTACTCCTCTGTCCTGATTCCAAGAAGAAAGGTCCTGCCACCATTAATGTCCTGCTACCATAGATTGGGCTTGCAACTTCATAAGTAAATAAAAAATAGTCACATATCCTTTTTATGGGCCAGAAAAGCTCACTTTTTTCTCTTGTAATACTGAATGACAAATGTTGAGAATAGTAAAAACAGGAGTCAATGATTTTTTTGCCTCTGTTTCTTTGTTTTGATGCAGCTGGAGATCAGTTTGGAGCCCTGTGTTTTTGGGGTGGTTTTTTTTCCTTCCCTAAGAGATAGCACATGCATTTCAACAGCCTCAAGACTTACAGGGTGCATAGATTATGCTCTGGCTTATCTTCCCCAGGGCAAACTGTAGCAAACTACTCACTGAGACAGTGCAAAGTTATAGCAGAAATGCACACATGCCAACAGCGGGGTCACACAAAACACACACAAGCTTTGGGTGTGCTGGAGACTTCATGAACCTCTCTTTGAAATCAGCCAAAATACACTAGAAAGGAAAATAAATGCATGCAAGCAGAGTAATTTTGATCTGGGAATGAAGGTGATTTGCAGCATTAAAAATCGTATCTTTGTCCCTAAGCACAGCCTACTTAATGTTGGGCAGATTGGCTTAGTGACCACAACAAGCATTAACGTATTTCCTGTAGAAAAGAACGTTGCACGCAATAAATACATACTAATATATACTATACTAAAACTGAGTTAGTTAACAAATGCTTTCTGTCAATCTATGGATAATACTTGTGCTGAAAGGCAGAGAGAAGACTTAGCCATCATTTCGACAAGATGAATCCCAAGCTCTATTTCTTGCAAAATATTCTTTTATAGGCTTAGTAGTCTTGGTTTAGTTAAGCACATGTAGAGAGAAAAAAGAAAACCTTTTTTTTCCCTCCCAATCTTGTCAATAACAACTCATTGTCCTTGTGTTTCTTATGCCTGGCTTTGTGTGATAGCCTCTAGCCCTAGCTTGCCTCAACAGGAAAAAATAAAAAGTTTGTGTGAATGTGTATGAATGAGAAGTCTTGCTGCAGACTGAACTCAAATAAAGAAAAATACTTTTGAGGTGAGGTTTGGACAAGCTGTCATCTCTAAATGCTGTCCTCATGGTCTGATTCTGGTCTCATTCCTCTCTAACTTAAAACAAACTCCAATAAAGCCAATAGTGGCTGCTGCAAGCTGCTCTGAGGCCAGGCAGAAATACCACGATATTAACTGTAAACAAACATTGTAATGCTTCTGCAGATTTCAGAAAGTGTCCTCCTCATATTTTAGTGGCATTGTTGTATTTGGGGTGGTTTAAGATGCAAGGGCTCATCTATTCAGAAAAGAAATTCCATTTTGCCACTTGCAAATGAAGTACAAAGAGACAGGGAAAGCACTCTACATAAATACAGATGTCTCCACTTCTGAGGCTTTTCTGTGTTCCTGCTATTTAAATGGGGATCAAGAATGATATTGTTCTGTGGGCTTGCTCTTTGTTTACAATACCCTCTTTGAAACTAGATGTCAAAATAGGTTTCCTGGATTGGTTATTGAATTCTGCAGGCTGACACTCCACTGTGAGCCACCTTCAGCTTTTTCCTTAAAAATAGCTCAAGTTTTGAGATTTTAAGAGCAGCTGTGTTTTTCCACCAAGTGGAAAGGGCTTGTTTTCCTGCTTCTCTAAATTTCAAGTATAATCTTTGGACCAGGGCACAAAAGGCTCAGTAAAACTCTGCCTGTACTGGTAGAATTTTATCTGTCCTTTGTGTGGCCATAAATGACCAAAACACAGGGATGAGCAATTTTGGCCTAATGGTTTTATGGATTCCTGAGCTCGTGGCACTGAAATATTGTGCAATTAATGTAAATTGTCAAGAATGACAGTTTAACCTCCTAAACATATACATGGAGACCCTCTTGTTCTTCCTCAAGCTGTGCCATGTCGGTCAGCCTCGGCCAGGCACTGCACAGCGTCCCATTCCTCATGCTGTCCTTTCCAAGGCATCCTTGCTAAACCTCTACTTTCCCTTAAAGGGTATTTAAACAGACCGGCTCTCTTGCCAAACTCTTCTCCTCAGAGTAAGGAGAGTGCCCCCCAGAGCATTTGCCAAAGTAAATGGAGCAAATAGGTTCAGTTTTAGTGTCACTGAATTTGAGGCTGTTCTTGATGAGCTGTACAGAGGGATGTAGGCACTTCCATGTGTGCTGTGTCATACACAGCTTACTGTGTATGAGAGATGGCTTAATGACAGACTTCTAGCCTTTGCTCCAAATGTTGTATTTTTCTATTTTCTTGTTTCATTTTAGTCAGACCCCTGAAGTAATTAGCACACCCTGTGGGGTTTTTTTGTGTGGTTTCTATCTGAATACCCATGAAGGAGCTAATTAAATTGTTTGCGGTATCTCATTAATTCATTTTTGGCTGTGAACTTAATTGCTCCTTTATTACTGATGAGTAAAATAGCTTTAGGCTCCCAGTTAAAATGGACTTTGATGGATGTGTAAGAGCTGGGCTTTCAGCTTGTTGAATGGGCAGTGGAATTGCCACTCTGTATGGCATTGGCAGCCAGGCTCCTTCATGGCAGCACGTCCTCCAGTTACAAACTTGGTCTCAGAGTTGGAGCCATTAACTTCTCCAATGGGAGGGAAATCAAATGGGTGTTAGTGCCTGTAAACCTCTGAGGGCAGATGAAACTCAAAAAACAGATGGACCCACTAAAAAAAAAGTTTATTACTGAGGTGACATCTGAGCATAAACTGTAGCTCCCTCCATTATGACATGGCCACTCTACTGAACTCAGATTCCCACTGATGAACGTCTGGATTTCTCCCTATGGGCATCCTGAGTTTTACTGGAGGGCAAAAGCTGCTCTCAGATGTTTGAGAACATATTAAATGTTTGTTCTTGAAATAGCTTTTCTTCCTCCTGGTACATATTTGATAAGCTGAGGTGCACAAACATCAAATTGCTTTTCTGGGCTTAGATTTTTTTCTAGGACAGTAGTACTTTCTTTTTGATATATTTTGAGACTACTGGATGTCAAGCATTTTAGAAGAACCAGGAATACCGGTGTTATAAAGAGAAATAGCCATATTAATTTTAAATAAGAAAAAGAAGAAAGCTACAAATCTGTCTCTCACTTCTCCCACCCACCCCCTCTCTATGATTCAATGTGAAGAACACACAGTTTATATTCCCAGTGGTGACTGGCTTGGACCCAATGACCTTTGCAAAAAATCCATTGCCTGCATGGAAAATGCAGTTAAACAATGTAAGTGTAGGCATGCGTATTTCTTAACACAATAGGGTCCTGAGACCAACTGAAGTCTCTGGATTCTTCTGCAGGAAATGTTCCTACGGGAGAGCTATTATGATAATGATAATCCCTCTGCTGGCTCTCATTCCACCTCCAAATTTTCCTTAGGAGACCTCACTTGGGCATTGATCCACAGAGAGCAAAATTACTGTGTCTTGTTTGCTCGTGTGAAGAGTCAGAACAGCCCAAGGGGTGGAGACTCTTGTCGCTTTGACCAGACAAGGACCAAGACTGTCAAGAAAAAGCAGAAAAAGACATCTACTTTTGGGTGAGATGATTGCAGATGGCAAGTGGAGGAGCAAAGTCAAGCACTACTGACTTTCATACCTTTAATGGAAAATCTACTCAAAAGCTGTTTGAAATGCTTCGGTCACAATTGATTTTCATGAGAAGGAAACATTATCAATCAGTGGTTTCTTTTCTACCAAAGGATCTAGAACTTCATAAGCTGAATTCCAGATTGGCTTAATACTGTAGCAGCTTATTTGCTTCACTCATAAAAATCTGAACTCTTTCTGACTTTTTCCTTAATGATGGCTTTTGGGAAGAATTTGTTTCCTGGAATAGTGAAGGGGGAAAATCCTGTTTGCTTTAGAAGTAGCTTCTTTTTATGCTTTTCTATAATCAGATGACCAGAGCTGATGACACACAAATTATGAAACAAAATGATGATGGAACACAAATTTAAACTAAATTAAAAAAAAAAAAAAAAAAAAAAGAAATGCTGACAAGTTTGTGGCAGTAAAGTCTGCTAACAATTTACCAATTTACTCTGGAATTCTCTATGAAAATTTCAATTATTGTGCAACATATGAGATCTAGCTATGACTATGCTTTTTCCAAAGGCCAGAATGAGAGAGAAAAAAGGAACTTCCTTAGATGATAATATGACACCTCTGTCCCTGTTTCAGCTGGTTGCTTAAACACAAGCTTAATAAATATGTTTAAGAGTCTGCTGACCTAAGCTTTGCTTTCTTACTGACTTTAACCCCGGAGTTACTGAAGTTCATTATTGGTATTGCAATCCAGTAGGACAATTGTTTTTCCTTCTCAGGAGTAACTTGTCTTGCTGCTTCAGGTAGTGTCCCCCTTGGCAGAAAAGGGGAGAATGTGGTGAGGGGCCCAAACTGTAAAGTTCAGCTTTTAATTTTATAAAATGGGTGCTGAAGCAACAGGATGAGAGGAGGAGAAGGGAAAGGAGTTAAGGCAGCTTATATGGGTGCAGGCAGGCAAAGGACACAGCTCTGGGTGAGCCTGATCCTGCCTGCGGCTTCTCGCTGCCTCTGGCTCCTCCTGAGGATGGAGCTGCCCTGAATTTGCACCTTGTTGTGCTGGGTGTTGCTGAAAGGATCCACTGCTCATGGGAAGCTCAGTTTCTGGCAAGAGCTGCTTTGCCCTGATTCTGGCAACTCTCTCTGGGCTGTCACCATTACCCCAGTGCCTCTGCGCAGACTCGAGGTGGAGTGGAATAGAGGACGGTTCTATTTCTGGTGCCTCGCTTGGCTCCTGTTTCTTTGCAGGCACTGGCTCACAGGAAGGAATCTCATTAAAAGTGTCTTTCCATGAGGAAGGTTTCTTCTGACTTGGTCTGCAGTGGAATTAGACAGTGGCACCCAGACCTGTGAGTGCCTGGCTGGTCTGTGGTGATGGACAAATGTAACCACATACTTCTGGATGTGCTGTTCAGGAATCTGGAGAATAAAGATAGCTATGAAGCTGCCAACCAAAATCTAACCCAACTGTGCTTGCCAGCTTGGACTCCACTCTTCATCAAACAAGGCTCATGATAACTGGAGTAACAAAGCTGATTTACAGTGGGGGTGGAAGGGAGTGATGGTAAAAAAGGTTGTCACACTTTTTGTTTAAAATTGGTATTTGACCCTTTTGTGGGTTGTGTTTGTTGACGACAGTGAAGTATCTTTAGGCCTGATTATTTTTGTGGGGCATTACCTAATTTTTTTTTCTTCTGCTGTATGAATCCCACTGTGTTCAGGGAAAGTGACTTTTCTCATAGTTCCTGCCCACCTTTTGGTGGAAACATCAGTCCCATCTTGGTATTCGCAGTCATGTGCCTCTCCAGCTGTATCTGATGTGTCCTTGCCGCCTTCTTTCTGTGCTCTTGTGGTATTTTTTTGCTGCTTATCTCTTACACACATGCAACTCCAAGCAATAGCTCTCAAACCCTCCAGAAACACCCTGAGACACTCAGCACAGCTCTGCTCCTGTTCCAGCCCTGCACATGGCCTCTGCTTTGGGTGGTGACTGCTCTAGTTTAGGTTATCTGTCTCATAAAGTAGTTTCAGTGCTGTTTTTAGACTGCCCCTGAACAGGAGAAGATTAACAGCATTGCCAGTACCACCTCATCAGAGGGGCTCCAGGGGAGTCCAGCAGAATGACAAGGCCAGACTATGGTGAAATTAAGTGTCCTGGGTTGATGATTTGACTGACTCCTCACCCTGCCCCCCTTGGCCATGAAGCTGTCTGCTGCCGGGGGAGGGGCCGCCTGGGCTCTGCTCTGCGAAATGGCCTTGGTTTGCCGCGGGCTTGGCTTGGCGGGGGGCTCGCGCTTGGCTCTGGCTGCTGCTGCGGGTGGCTATCGCTGCTGTGGTGGTGGCTCGTGGCCTGGTTTGTTAGTTAGCTGTTTTTTGCTCGATATTTTTTTGACTTTATATTGCTTGAATTATTTGGTTTAGCTCGCTGCTGTTTAAGGCTTGCTGGCTATTCCGGCTGGTTTTTTCTTTCTCTCTCTCCCCCTCTCCCTTCTCCCCCTCACCTCCCGAGGATTCAGCACCAGCTCCGGAGGAACCCTGCGGCCTGCCTCTGGACACCGGCCAGAGAAGCGTTTCGCCCTTCTAGTGAAGATCGAAGCGTCCCAGTTTCTCTCTCTCGGTGAAAACTTTTTTTGTCATCTGGGTCTGTGCTGGGAAGTGTTCCTCTTGTATGTGTTAATAAATAGGTTTTTTCCACTTTTCCCCCTGAGTGAAATTTTTTTTTCTCTTAAGTCCAGTGGGATAAAGAATTGGGGGTTTTTCCCCTAAGTTTGTCCAAACTTGGACATTAAGGAATACAACCCATAGTGTGTAGGATATTAGCTGTCATGGCTGTAATCTTGTTTTAAAGCTTTTATGCAGCTTTTTAGACTTGAGCATCACTGTTGCTAAAATTTGCAAATGGGTATAGACAGTGTCCATGCAACCTGCCTTCATGCTTACCTCAGACATCCACAGTCCCTCCAATTTATGGGGCTTTGGTACAAGTCCTCACAAGGTCTGAGGACTGCCAAGAGGCTAGTGGATTATCTAAACTGGACTAAATTCCACTGCAGTTAATGGCAATCTATCCGTGGGCTTGTCTAAGCACAAAGATTATCCTTTCAAAGAAAAAGACAGTAAAGAGACAGAATGGAAGTTCAGTAAAAAAACATCTGAAGACATTTGTCACAGCAAAAATGTCAAGTGATATTTTTAGTTTGCAAAGAAAGGGGAAGGAATGCAATATTGTAACTTTTAGGAAAGTTGTTGGCTGCACTGTGAGAGAATTCTCTCACTTTTATGGTAATGTCATTTAATTGCTTTTGAAAAATGGTGTACCTTGCTAATCAAGACAGATTTGGAGACACTGGGATATATTCTTCTTTGGTATAAATTGGTGTAGCTTTGTGCAGGAGCTACACACTTAGTGGCAGGTAAAAATCTGTCCTTTCTTATCTTTTGGGGGAAAATTTCAACAACTGTACTTCAAAAAGTCATGTTTTCTATATTGTGTCAGCAGCAGGCTTAATACTACCCTTAAACCAGTATAAAATTTCCTAATTGCTACTCTGGTAGGAGACATGTGACTTACATGCTGCCCCAGAGAGTGCAGTTCTCACCATGCTGTGGTGGAGTTAGTGCGCTGTGTGCAGCATGACAGGGCTTGTTGCCCAAACAGCTTTGGAAAATGTGATGTTTCCCCTGTGCCTCACTCTTGTGGCTTCTGTGTTAGTACTGCAGAGTTGAAAATCTGCTAATAGATGCATTTAGTGTTAGCATCAGCTCTGAGAGGTTTTAGAGCCATCACACTTGGAGGAGCTGGGAGCTCCTCAGTACCTGTTTTGCACCTTGCTGCTATCACAGAAAGGAGAGTGGCTGTTTGCAAAGCTGAGAGTTGTGTCCTGGCCAAACCCTTCACAGAAGAGCCAGTTTCCTCCCCAGATGTTCGATTGTGGTAGTGTTGCTGATGTTCCAAAGACAGCCTGGCAAACTGCTGCTTTAGCTGTCAGAAAGGACCAGTTTTGGAAATTTAATTCCGAGTCCACTTATTCCTGGGAAACTGAGAGGCAAATGTTAATTGATTCAGACCTTTAATCTTGGTCAGTTATCCCTCATTATCCCTTCTGAAATCCAGAAATGTTATTTAGAATGCAAAGGCTTGCAGTCAAATGGAAAATAAGCTATAGTTGGGAAAATATTTTCTAACCAGATAACAGCAGTCCAGAAAGTTCTCCTGTGCACTGGAGTATTTGTCTCAATTAAACAAGGTTTTTTTCCCTGATAGTGAATATGCTTTTTCTCTTTTTACATATTTAATTAAATCATGATGGAGAATATTAAATACATGATATTTCAGAAATTTATCCTCTTTTGCTGACAGTCCTGGAGCCTCTTTTGTCTTTCAATAAGTTTGCCTCTGACTAAATGTTTCTGATTACTTGGAACTGAAGATTAATTGCTGTATTCAACTCTACCCAACCATGCAAATGTTTCTGGGAGGCTGACTGTAAACTGGGCCATGAGCAACCAGAGTCCCATAGATTATGTCCCAGGGCCAGCTGCTAGGATATTAGAATATGTTCTGTATTGTTGAGAGATAACACAATCTCTTTCCTGGATTTGCAAAAAATACCTGAGGAAAAATTGCTGGTGCAAAAGCTCTAGGGAGACTGGGTCAGAGCCAGAAGAAACTCTGGATGGGAGATACAGCTGTAATTATGGAAACTTCTGCTTGCCTGGTGCCTAAGCTCTCTGGATCCCCAGGCACGTGGAGCTCTGCTGTGCCCCATGTGTCTGTCCAGATGTTCCTTGGTCTCAGGGCGGCAGCTGGGTGCTTGGCACGTGTGCCGCCCTGGCCCTGTGCTGGGAGCCCTGCCTGCAGTGTGGGCAGTGCTTTGGTGGCTGCTGCTTTCAGAACGTGCTGGAGGGAGAAGGGCAATGCCCCCTTTAGGAGAGCACTCAGTGCTTACAGCATTTGTCCCCGTTTCCCATCTAATCTGATTTCAGGGGGGAAAGACACTGGGTCTCACTTCTGATCCAGGAAGGATCCTGCTGCAGGATTGCTTGGCAAGGGGACAGGAGCCCTTCCCCCTGCACACCTTAGCCATGGGGGCTGACAGGGTGTCTCAGTCTGCTCTTTCCCTGGCCTAGTGAATGTTGTCTTATGCAAGGCACATTGGTTTAATTGGGAAGGAAAGACATAGAAATCTCTTCTCTCCTGTCAAACAGGCTCCAGGCTGGGCACACAGGGTAGAAGACAGAGAACTGCAGTCTCTGACCTTGCATTTCCTGTTTCTCTGTGGTCTTCAACTACTTCTATATGTTATCTATCAGAGAAACTACAGATGGCTATGCATTAGCAGGAAAGATGAAGTCCAAGGCAACTGTTGGAGCAAAAGATGTAGGCTGGTACCTTCAGGGTCTGCTTTATTGACACCAAGTCCAATGGCACATGGAAAATCCCCACCTGCTTTCTGTCCTTGCTTGTTATGGAGTGTGCCAGCATCAGGCAGAGCTGCTGGCATGTGGCAGCTACAAACTGGGGTGTCAGATGCTGTTTGTTCAATGATCTCAGGGGCACAGGGCTTGACAGTGGTCCTGAAGTTCACTTTGAGACCAAAACCCAGTTTTCTAATATTAAGGAAAAAACCCAAACATCCTTTTTCCTCACGGATAGGTGAGTTGCTGGCAACTTTTTAATTGCACCCAAGTCTGAGGCTGTTTCACCCCATGGAAAGGAAGAGAAGCCCTGCCTCAAGAAGAGGCTGGTGGAGGTGTTTTCTGACTCAGGGCTTCTCACCAATGATTGCCCTGTCAGGGCTCCCCTTGGCAAGCCTGCCTTGAGTTGTGAGTGTCACTTGCTGTTCCTGTGCTGCTGCTTGGCCCCGTGCAACGGGTACACCACACAACCATACCTCTTCCTCTGGCAAACAGTGGTAAAAATATTGCAAGGGCCAACTGTGGTCTATTTTTTCCCTCTTTCCTCTGAAGCCTTTCTTTAAACACCTGTAAGTTGCACAGAAATGGTACACCACAGTGCATGGCTGCAGTCTAGGCTGCCTCTGAGGGGATGGATTTAGCAAGCCTGGCACGGGTCCCTTGGTGTGCTTGAGGAAAAGAGGATGTTAAGCAAGGTCATGGGGAGTGGGAGAAGTTGCTGTCCCAGCTGCCTCTTGCTGCTTTTCCACTGAAGATTTCAGCCTGGTAAAGGTGGAGATGGGATAGGAAGAGTGCATACATCTCAAGAGCTAGGTGAGCTGCTGTGGCTCAGGCAGGCTTTGTCAGAGGATTATGCCAGAGGGCTCCTCAGTGGTGACACAGCTGTGTCAGTCCAGTGGCTTTTCACCACTGAAAAGGATGTCCCACCTCTTCCCTCCCACCCTGCAGTTGTGGTCTTTCCTCCTTGCAGTGGGATTAGCACCTGTTGGTTAGGTTAACATGATGAGCAAAAAAAAATAATATTAGTTTTTAGGGGGCTGAGTTACACAGTCGGGTTTGTTTGTGTTTTGATGGGGTTTTTTTGTTTGTTTGTTTGTTTTTTGGTGTTCCCCCCACTCCAGGTTTAGTGAGCAGGGCTGGTGGCTCTGGGGGCTGGCAAGCTGGGCAGCCTGTGCAGAGGTGGCAGCATTGGTGAGGAGGAAGGGCTGTCCCTTTAGCCAACAGTGGCTGTGAGACCAAGCTCAGCTGCGGTGGCAGCCACAGCCTAATTAAACAGCAAGGGCTGGGACATGCTCAGCATTTCCGCCTTCTCTGAATAACACAGAGCTTAGACTGAGCAGCACGTTTGCAATGCCAGGAAGAAATCTACCTCAGTGCACAGATGAAAACCTTCTAATTATCTCTTATTTTTATGTAACACCTTTTATAATTTCTTTGCTGTATACTTCTCCCTTTTTTCCCATATTTTTGTTGCCACAGAGAGAAAAAGAAAAAATACCCTGTCAAGTAAAAATGTTATGCTTTTTGACTAACGCAAATAAGTTATATATATATTATATTTTTGTTTGATTAGTAAAACAAGACCTTCAAACATTAGAAGAGAAGAGCTGGTGAAGATTGTGAGTTCAGATGGCTATTTTTGCCAGTAAATAAATCCACATCAGTAATTTTAAGCCACTTCAGATCCCGCTGCTCAGAAAGATGGAAAACCATTCCTTGAATTTTCAGCTGTTTGTGTAAACAATTCCTTTTGCCCTGCAATGAGAATGAGGGATCTGCTCAGACGTTCCTGGTGGTTTCCCTGAAGAGCATGAGGGGCTGCCCTTGCCTTTGCATAGCAAAGGGCACTAAAAGGAGCAGCCGAGTGCTCAGAGAGGTCCCATAAACATCTCCAAGTTCCGTGCTCAGTTTGCGCAGCTCCTCCTGCTGGAGGAGATGGTTTGAGCTGCGCTGCCAGACTTGGAGGCAAGGCAGCACAAACGCAAAGTTGCTTTTCCAGAGCTGCTGAGGGGGGGAAGGAAGGGAACCAGAAAATGGAGGACATTTTAAATGCTGGTTCACGAGTGTTTGGTATGTGAATGTGTATCAGCACACACAGAAAAGGGAAGATGTGCAGTGTTCGGTTCGTTTATTTTCCTTCTTTTTTTAAAATTTCTTTCTGCAATGCTGTCACTTCACAGAGAACACCAGGGCCTCAAACAAGCAACAGCTTCTGCCATTGATGACCCCAAATCCAAGAGTCCCCAAACCCCAGTGTCCCCAAACCCCAAACCCCAGTGTCCCCAAATCCCAGTGTCCCCAAATCCCAGTGTCCCCAAACCCCAGCCCCAGCCTCCAAATCCCAGTCCCAGTGTCCCAAATCCCAGTGTCCCCAAATCCCCATCCCTGTCCCCAAATCCCAGTGTCCCAAATCCCAGTCCCAGTGTCCCCAAATCCCAATGTCTGTCCCCAAATCCCAATGTCCCAGTATCCCAATTCCCAGTGTCCTCAAATCCGTGCCCCAAATCCCAGTCCCAGACCCCAAACCCCAGTCCCAGCGTCCCAAATTCCAGCCCTGTCCCCAAATCCCAATCCCAGTATCCCAAATCCCCAATTCCCAGTCACAGTGTCCCCCATTCCCGGTTTCCCCCAATCCCAAATCCCGTTTCCCCTCCCCCAATCCCAATTCCCGGCTTTCCATCCCAATTCCCGGGCTTAACCCCCCCAAATGCCAGTTTTCTCCCCTCTCCCCAAATCCCGATTTTCTCCCCCATTCTCGATTTTTTCTCCCCCATTCCCGGCTTTTCCCCAGCCCAAATCCCGCTTTCTCCCCTCCTCAAATCCCGTTTTTTCTCCCCAAATCCCGATTTTCTCCCCCATTCCCGTTTTTTTTTTCCCCATTCCCGGTTTTTCCCGTCCCCGTCTCACCGCGGCCTCGCTCAGCTCCGCCACATCCCGGGGGGGTTTCCCGGCGATCCCAAAGATTCCGGCGCGATCCCAAAACTTCCCGGAATCCCAAAAGTTCCCAAACCTTCTTTTCCCGGCCCCCAAAACTTTTCCCCTTTTGTCTCCGGCCCCGCCCCGGGGCGGCCCCGGGCGGGCGGAGCGGGACGGGGAACGGGATTTCGGGACGGGGAATGGGGATTTTGGGACGGGAATGGGGATTTTGGGACGGGGAATGGGGATTTTGGGATCGGGATTTTGGGACGGGAAATGGGATTTTGGGGTCGGGAACGGGATTTGGGACAGGAATGGGATCGGCATCGGGAATGGGATTTGGGAAAGGGATTTGGGGCCAGGAAGGGGATCGAGAATGGGATCCAGCCCCCCAGCCACCCCCAAAACCCGAATTCCCCACAGAATCCCCAATTTTTAGAGTTTCTTAGGGCCCCCACTCTATAGGAGACCCCAAATTTATAGGGGAACCCCCATCCCCCAACCCCCCCCAGACCCCTGCAAACCCCCTCATGCCCCTATAACCCCCACCAATCCCTATAGCCCGCTCCAAACCCCAAATTCCCGGCAGAATTCCCGAATTTTGGGGTTTTTTGGGGACCCTTCCCTCACGAGGCGCTCCCGCGGCGGTTTTGGCGCCACGAGACACGTGATCAATCGGGCCACGCCCACCCTGCTCCCCTCGGAGTCACGTGACCGCGCATGGCCGCGCCCTCGGAGCCACGTGACCGGGCGTGGCCACGCCCCCCGGAGGCGCGGGCCGGGCGCCATTTTGTCTTGGCGCGAAGGGAGGCGGGCGTGAGGCGGGAGCGATTTGGACGGGAGGTTTTTCGGGAGTTTTTGAGGTTTTTCGGCATTTTCAGCCCGGCAGAGGTGAGGGAGGCGTGCGGGGAGCTCGTAGGTATCTTCCGGGGAGGATTTGGGGAGCTGGGAGGTTTCAACCCCACCCGTTAGTGGGAGCAGAGAGGTTTTTATGGGGGGGGTTTCACTTTTCTCATTCCTGGGGGGTTTTGTGAGGGGGGTACACTTTTCTCATTCCTGAGGGGGTTTTATGAGGGGGACTGTTTATTCTTCTCATCCCTGAGGGGTTTTATGAGGGGGGGGGGGTCACTCTTCTTATTCCTGAGGGGTTTTATGAGGGGAGGTTCCACTTCTCTTATTCCTGAGGGATTTTATGAGGGGGGCTATTTATTCCTCTCACTCCTGACGGTTTTTTTTTTTGGGCGGGGGGGGGGGAATTCGCTTTTGTCATTCCTGAGGGGTTTTTATGAGGAGGGGGTGTTTCACTCACCTCATTCCAGGGCGCATTTGTGAGGGGGGGGCTTCATGCCCACTCCTCCAGTTGAGGTTTAGGGGGTCTGAGAGCCCCAAAAGTTCCCGACTTCCCCTTTTTGTGGGATTTGTGGATCAGGTAGGGTTTGGGATTTTTTGGGGGGGATTTTCAAGGGTTTGAGGGGTCCACAAATAGGAAAGGCTTTTATTCATTCCCCCCCCAAACTGTGACCTTTGGGGTCCCACCCTCTCATTTCTTTTTTCTAAGGGAATTTTGGGCTCCCTCTCTTTCCCCTGAGGGAATTTTGGGTTCCCTCTCTTTTTCCTGGGGGAATTTTGTTCTCCCTCTTTTTATTCTGCGGGAATTTTGGCCTCCCTCTCTTTCTCCTGAGGGAATTTTGGGCGTCCCACCCTCCATTTTTCTCTTCTCAAGAAATTTTAGGCTCCCACCTTTTCTCCTGAGGGAATTCTCTCCTTTTTGGGGTCCCAAGCTCGTCAGACCCCCTCCCCAAAATTCCCTTTTTTCCACTTTTTCCCTGTTTTTATTTCTTTTTCCAGCCCTGCCATGGCTCCACGCCACTCCTCCCGGCTCCATCCCTCGGGATCCTCCTCTGGCTCCTCTGGATCCTCCTCCAGAGCTCACAGCACCTCCCCCAGCGTGTAAGTCACTTGGGAATATCCCAAAAATCCTCTAATTCTCCTTTCCCCTCTCTTTTTTCCCAGTTCCCCCAAAATTTCCCAATTTCTGCCTCATTTTTGCCACTTTTTTCTGCCATCTTAGCTCCTTTTTATCCTGTTTTTTTCTAATTCCAGCCCAAATTTCCCCAGTTTTCCCCCCTTTTCTCAGTTTTTCCCTTATCCCAAACCCTTTTAACCCCATTTTTCCCAACCCCATCCCATTTCCCCCATTTTCCCCATTTTTCCCATTCCCCCATTTACCCCCATCCCAGCCCCATTTTCCCCAGTTTTTCCCCCCTTTTCCCAGTTTTTGCCTTGTCCCAAACCCTTTTAGCCCCATTTTCCCCAACCCCTTTCCATTTTCCCCATTTCCCCCCCATTTTTTCCATTCCTGTTTCCCCCATTTTTCCCATTTCTCCTCTTTTTCCCAGTTTTTCCCCCATCCCAGCCCCGTTTTCCCCCCAATTTTCCCATTTCCCTCCCTTTTTTTCTCCATTTCCCCCCATTTTTCCCAGTTCCCCCCCTTCCAGCCCCACTTTTCCAGCTCTCCCCCAGAATTCCCATTTTTTTCCTTCTCTAAATTCCCCAGGGAATTCCCAACGGATTCCAGCTCTGGCAGTGACTTTGAGGCCTCTCTGCACCCCAGGAGCAAACGGGGCCCGCCCAGGAGCCCCCAGCAGCCGTGTAATTCCCACTTCCCCTGCTTCTTCCCAACTTTCCCTGATTTTTCCTGGTTTTTTTCATTTCCCCCAATTTTCCTGGATTTTTCCCAGTTTTCCCCAATTTTCCTGGATTTTTCCCAGTTTTCCCCAATTTTCCTGGATTTTTCTGAATTTCCCCTGATTTTTCCCAGATTTTCCCCTGGATTTTTCATAATTTTCCCCAGTTTTTCCCCCAATTTTCCCAGATTTCCCCAGTTTTCACCTGATTTTTCCCAGTTTATCCTGGATTTTTCCCAGTTCTCCCCCAGTTTTTCCCAATTTTCCCCCAGTTTTCCTCCCAATTTTTCTCAGATTTCCCCAGATTTTTCCCAATTTCCCCAGTTTTCCCCTGATTTTCCCAGTTTTCCCCTGATTTTTCCCAGTTTTCCCCCGATTTTCCCAGTTTTCCCCCCGATTTTTCCCAGTTTTCCCCCGATTTTTCCCAGTTTTCCCCCGATTTTTCCCAGTTTTCCCCGATTTTTCCCAGTTTTCCCCCCGATTTTTCCCAGTTTTTCCCCAGTTTTCCCGATTTTTCCCAGTTTTCCCCGATTTTTCCCAGTTTTCCCCCGATTTTTCCCAGTTTTCCCCCGATTTTTCCCAGTTTTCCCCCGATTTTTCCCAGTTTTCCCCCGATTTTTCCCAGTTTTCCCCCGATTTTCCCAGTTTTCCCCGATTTTTCCCAGTTTTCCCCCGATTTTTCCCAGTTTTCCCCCGATTTTTCCCAGTTTTCCCCCGATTTTTCCCAGTTTTCCCCCCGATTTTTCCCAGTTTTCCCCGATTTTCCCAGTTTTCCGATTTTTCCCAGATTTCCTCCAGATTTTCTCAGTTTCCCCCAGTTTTCCCCTGATTTTTCCCAGTTTAACCTGGATTTTCCCCAATTTTCTCCCCAATTTTTCCCAGATTTTCCCCTTATTTTCCCCCAGTTTTTCCCAATTACTCCTGGATTTTTCCCAATTCCCCCCCCCAGCTATTTCCCAGTTTTCCCCAATTTTTTCTAAATTTTCCCAGATTTTTCCCAGATTTTCCCTGATTTGCTCCCAATTTTTCCTAATTTCCCTCGGATTTTTCCCGATTTGCCCGAATTTCCCCCAGATTTTTCCCAGTTTCCCCCAGATTTTTCCCAGTTTCCCCCAGATTTTCCCCAAATCCCCCCAATTTTTCCCATTTTCCCTCAGCTCCTGAAGCGCTCCCGCCTCTCCAGCGGGGATGGGAAGGACCCAGAGCAGAATTCCCTCTTCCAGGCTGTTTTTTCAGGAAAAGTGGCCATGGAGGTACCAAAAATCCCAAAATCCCTTTGGGAGAATTCCCAAAATTCACAGTTTTCCCCAAATTCCCATTTCCCCCCTCAAATCTCAATTTTTCTCTCAAAATTCATCTTTTTTCCCTCCTATTTTTCTATTTTTTTTCCCAAAATTCTTGGGTTTTTTTTCTGCAGAAATTCCATTTTTTTTCTCAGAACTCCCAGTTTTCTTCCCAAAATCCTTGGTTTTTTTTCCCCAAAACTCAATTTTCTCCAAAATTCCTGGGTTTTTTTTCCTTTTTGCCATAAAAATTTTAGCCTTTCCGCAGAATTCTTTTTCCTCCCCTTAAAATTCCGTTTTTTTTCCCTGGAAATCGATCATTTTTTAACCCGGAAATCTTTGATTTTTCAAAAAAAATTCTGTTTTTTTCCTGAACTGTGTGAGTTTTTTTCACTAAATTGTTTTTTTTCCCAAAATCTCGTTTTTTTGCCCTGGAATTTTTGGGGCAGACCTTGGTGGATGAGTGGTTGGAGTGGTACCGGCAGGACCAGGAGTCGGCGTTCCTGGAGCTGCTCAACTTCACCGTGAGATCCTGTGGCTGTAGGGGTGAGAAAGGGGGCAAAAACCAGGGAAATTGGGAAAAAATGGGGAAAATTGGGAAATTTAGGGAAAAAATGGGGGGGGGAATGGGGAAAAATGGGAAAAGAAATGGGGAAAAATGGGGGGAAAATGTGAGGCAAAATCAGGAAACTTCACCGTGAGATCCTGTGGCTGTAAGGGTGAGAAATGGGGCAAAAAATGGGGAAATAGGGGAAAAAATGGGAAAAATGGGATTGGGGTGGAAGAAAATGGAGAATTCTGGAGCTGGGATGGGGAAAAATGGGAAAATTGGAATTGGGGTGCAGGAAAAAGGGGGAAAACGGGGATGGGGGTGGAGGAAAAGGGGGAATTCCAGAGCTGGGGTTGGGAGAAAGGAGGGAAATTGGGGAATTTGGGATTTGGGGAAACCTTGGGAAAAACAATTCCTGGAATTGCAGGTGTGGTGACCCCAGAGATGTTCTGGGATCTGCAGAATTCCGAGATCATCCGGAGGCTGACAGTCTCGTTCCAGGAGGTACCGGGGCTTTCCAGGGAATTTTGGGTGCTTTTCCAGGAATTTGGGGCTTTTCCAGGGAATTTGGGGCTTTTCCAGGGAATTTTGGGGCTGTTTTCCAGGGAATTTTGGGTGGTTTTCCAGGGAATTTTGTGTTGCAGCTCCCCGCCCTGGCGCCGGTTCCGGTTGGGATTTTCTGAGCTCCTGGCACTGCTGGAATTCCATGTTTTTACTCTCAGAATTCCATGATTTTTCTCTCTAGAATTCCATGATTTTTCCCATTTTTCCCCAGGACTCCTCCGAGTACCCGCTGTCCCGCTGCTCCCTGCCCTGGCGCCGGTTCCGCTCAGGTTTCTCCGAGCACCTGGCACTTCTGGAGTTCCCAGTTTTCTCTCTCAGAATTACCGGTTTTTTCTCTAGAATTCCATGATTTTTCCCATTTTCCCTGTTTACCCAGGACTCCCCCGAGTACCCGCTCTCCCTGCGCTCCCCGCCCTGGCGCCGGTTCCGCGCGGGTCTCTCCGAGCTCCTGGCACTGCTGGTCCGGCGCGCGCAGCACCGCGAGCTGCGGGACGGCTTCCTCATGGACTCGTGGGTCGCCTTCCTCACCGGCCTGGCGGATTCCCAGGTGCGCGCCTTCCGCCACACCGGCACCCTGGCAGGTACAGAGTACCCTGTGTTCCTGATTTTTATCCTATTTTATCCTTTTTTATGCTTTCTTACCTTGTTCTTCTGCCTTCCGCCACACCGGCACCCTGGCAGGTGAGGAACAGTGTGCATTCCTGATTTTTATCCTGTTTTATCTTTCTTTATCCTTTTTTATTCTTCTTCCGCATTCCGCCACACCGGCGCCCTGGCAGGTACAGAGCACACCTGGCACCCCTGCAGTCCTGATTTTTATCCCTTTTTATCCCTTTTTATCCCTTTTGTATCCCTTTTTATCCCTTTTTATCCCTTTTTATCCCTTTTTATCCCTTTTTATCCCTTTTTATCCCTTTTTATCCCTTTTTATCCCTTTTTATCCTTTTTATCCCTTTTTATCCCTTTTTATCCCTTTTTATCCCTTTTTATCCCTTTTTATCCCTTTTTATCCCTTTTTATCCCTTTTTATCCCTTTTTATCCCTTTTTATCCCTTTTTATCCCTTTTTATCCCTTTTTATCCCTTTTTATCCCTTTTTATCCCTTTTTATCCCTTTTATCTTTCTTTCCCTGCCTTCTGCCACACTGGGGCCCTGGCAGGAACAGAGGACCTGAGTTTCCTTCTTTTCCTTTTTTTTTCCCTGTTTTTTCCCATTTTTCTTTTTTTTTTCCCCATTTTTCCAGTTTTCCACAGTTTTCCCATTTTTCCCCATTTTTCCCAGCCCTGAAGCTGATGATCTCCCTGGTAAGAATTTCCCCATTTTTCCCCAGTTTTCTCATATTTTCTTTTTTTCCCCATTTTTCCCCATTTTTTCCTGCCCTGAAACTGATGAACTCCCTGGTGGAAATTTCCTCATTTTCCCCCCCATTTGTTTTTCCCCATATGTTTTCCCCATTTTTTCTGTTTTTTCCCCAATTTTGTTTTTCCCCATTTGTTTTTTCCTATTTTTTCCCCCAGCCCTAGTTTTGCTCCCCTGTTTTTCCCCCGTTTTTCTCCCCCGTTTTTTCCTCTTTTCCCCCGTTTTTCTCCTGTTTTCTCCGTTTTCCTCGTTTTTCCTGTTTTTCTCCCCGCCCCTGCTTTTTCCCCCTGTTTTTCCCCCTTTTTCCCCTCTTTTTCCCCCCTGTTCTTCCCCCCGTTTTTTCCCCCGTTTTTTCCCCCTGTTTTCCCCCTTTTCTTCCCCCGTTTTCTTCCCCCTGTTCTTCCCCCCTGTTTTTTCCCCCTTTTCTTTCCCCCTGTTTTCCCCCGTTTTCTTCTCCCCTTTTCTTCCCCTCTTTTCTTCCCCATTTTTTCATTTTTTTCCTATTTTCCCCATTTTTTCCCCCCATTTTTCCCAGCCTTGAAACTGATGAGCTCCCTGGTGGAGGTGGCCCTGGGGTGCAGCTGCAGCAGGAGAATTCCCAGCGCCAGTTTGAGGCAGAGAAGGGAAAAGATCCTGGCAGGAGAGGGACAGAAAAACTGGAATTGCTGCAGGAACAGTGCAGGGAGGTGAGAAAAAACAGAGAGTTTGGGGGAAAATTGGGTTTTGGGGGAAAAACAATAATTTGGGGGGAAATGGGATTTTTGGGGGAAAATGGGGAGTTTGGGGGAAAATGGGAATTTGGGGAAAAAATGGGATTTTTGGTGGGAAAATGGGGAGTTGGGGGAATCTGAATTTTTGAGGGGAAAATGGGAATTTTTGGGGGAAACTGGAAATGCTGCAGGAGCAGTGCAGGGAGGTGAGGGAAAAATGGGATTTTTGGGGAAAATGGGGAGTTGGGGAATTGGAATTTTTTGGGGGGAAAATGGGAATTTGAGGAAAAATGGGGAGTTGGGGGAAAAATGGGAATGTTTGGGGGGAAAAATGGGATTTTTGGGGGAGAAATGGGAATTTGGGGAAAAAAAGGGTTTTGGGGAAAAATGGTGAATTTCAGGGAAAAATGGGATTTTGGGGGAAAATTGTGTTTTGAGGGGGAAAATGGGGATTTGGGGATTTGGAATTTTGGGAATTGCCAGCTCTGACAGCAGCAGGAGCTGCTGCTGAAAGAGATTTTGGGTGGAATTTTGGGGATTTTTGGGTGGAATTTTGGGTGTTTAGAGGATTTGGGTGGAATTTTGGGAATTCCAGCTGAGGGAGCAGCAGGAGGAGCTGGAGCTGCTGATGAATGGAATCTTCAAGGGAGTTTTTGTGCATCGCTACAGGTGAGGGGAAAACCTGGAATTCTGGGGGGAAAATGGGATTGGGATGGGGGAAAATGGGATTGGGATGGGGGAAAATGGGATTGGGATGGGGAAAATGGAATTGAGATGGGAGAAAATGAGGGAAAATGGGATTGGGATGGGAAAATGGGAAAAATGGGATTGGGATGGGGAAAATGGGATTGGGATGGGAAAATGGGATTGGTATGGGGGAAAATGGGGAAAAAAGGGATTGGGATGGGAAAAATGGGGGAAATGGGATTGGGATGGGGAAATGGGAAAAATAGGGGAAAATGGGATTGGGATGGGAAAATGGGATTAGGATGGGGAAAGTGGGATTGGGATGGGGAAAATGGGGAAAAATGGGATTAGGATGGGGAAAGTGGGATTGGGATGGGGAAAAATGGGATTGGGATGGGAAAATGGGGAAAGTGGGATCGGGATGGGAAAAATGGGATAGTGGAAAATGGGGAAATAAACAGGTCTGGGATTGAGGAAAATTGGATTAAAATGGGAGGGAAAGGGGTAAAAATAGGATGAAATTGGGAAAAATGGGAGGGAAATGGGAAAAATGGGGGAAAAGTGGATTAAGTGGGAAAATGGGATAAAAGGGGGAAAGTGGGATAAAATGAGGAAAATGGGATTAAATGAGGGGGAAATGGGATTAAAGGGAGAAAATGGAGGAAAATGGGAGGGAAAGGGGGAAATAGGATAAAAGGAGGAAATGGGAAAAGATGGGATAAAAGAGGGAGAAATGGGAGGGAGATGGGGGAAGTGGGGGGAAAATGGGATAAAAGGAAGAAAAATGGGATAAAATGGAGGAAAATGGCAGGAAATTGGATTAAATGGGGGAAATTTGGGTAAAATGGTGAAAAAATGGGGGAAAATCGGATAAAATGGTGAAAAATGGGGAACTTGGGTAAAATGGAGGAAAAATGGGATAAAATGGTGAAAAATGGGATAAAATGGATTAAAATGGTGAAAAGAGGGGGGAAAATGGGATAAAGGGAAGAAAAATGGGATCAAATGGGATTAAATGTTGAAAAAATGGAGGGAAAATGGGATAAAAGAAAGAAAAATGAGGTAAAATGGGGAAATGGGATAAAATGGTGAAAACTGGGATAAAATTGGATAAAATAGTGAAAAATGGGGGGAAATTGTGAAAAATGGGGGAATTTGGGTAAAATGGAGGAAAAATGGGATAAAATGGTGAAAAATGGGATAAAATTGGATAAAATAGCGAAAAATGGTAAAAAATGGGGGGAAATTGGATAAAATGGGGGGAATTTGGGTAAAATGGAGGAAAAATGGGATAAAATGGTGAAAAATGGGATAAAATTGGATAAAATAGCGAAAAATGGTAAAAAATGGGGAAATTGGATAAAATGGGGGAAAGTTCTGAAAAATGGGAAATTGGGTAAAATGGAGGAAAAATGGGATAAAATTGATTAAAATGGTTAAAAATGGGGGAAATTGGATAAAATGGGGGAAAATGGGATAAAATGAGGGGAAATGGGATTAAAGGAAGAAAAATGGGATAAAATGGTGAAAATGGGATAAAATGGGAAGGAGCAGGTGGGGGGTTGGGATAAAGCAGGAAAATTTTGGAAGAAAGGGAATTTTGGGATTGGGGCTCAGAGCTTGAGCTTGTGCCCCCCCAGGGATGTGGTGCCCGAAATCCGAGGGATCTGCATGGAGGAGCTGGGGCTGTGGGTGAGGAGGTTCCCTGCATCCTTCCTGAGTGATGGGCACCTCAAGTACCTGGGCTGGACCCTCAGTGACAAGGTGGGGAAAATGGGAAACACAGAAAAAAAATGGGGGAAAACAGAAAAAAAAAAAAGGGAAAAATCTGAGATTGTTCCTGAGTGATGGCACCTGAAATACCTGGGGTGGTCCCTGAATGACAAGGTGGGGAAAAAACGGGAGAAAACCAGAAAGAAACGGGGAAAATGGGAAAAAGTGGGGGAGAATGGGAATAAATGGGATTAAAATGGGATTGTTCCTGAGTGATGGCACCTGAAATACCTGGGGTGGTCCCTGAATGACAAGGTGGGGAAAAAACGGGAGAAAACCAGAAAGAAACGGGGAAAATGGGAAAAAGTGGGGGGAGAATGGGAATAAATGGGATTAAAATGGGATTGTTCCTGAGTGATGGCACCTGAAATACCTGGGGTGGTCCCTGAATGACAAGGTGGGGAAAAAACGGGAGAAAACCAGAAAGAAACGGGGAAAATGGGAAAAAGTGGGGGAGAATGGGAATAAATGGGATTAAAATGGGATTGTTCCTGAGTGATGGCACCTGAAATACCTGGGGTGGTCCCTGAATGACAAGGTGGGGAAAAAACGGGAGAAAACCAGAAAGAAACGGGGAAAATGGGAAAAAGTGGGGGGAGAATGGGAATAAATGGGATTAAAATGGGATTGTTCCTGAGTGATGGCACCTGAAATACCTGGGGTGGTCCCTGAATGACAAGGTGGGGAAAAAACGGGAGAAAACCAGAAAGAAACGGGGAAAATGGGAAAAAGTGGGGGAGAATGGGAATAAATGGGATTAAAATGGGATTGTTCCTGAGTGATGGCACCTGAAATACCTGGGGTGGTCCCTGAATGACAAGGTGGGGAAAAACGGGAGAAAACCAGAAAGAAACGGGGAAAATGGGAAAAAGTGGGGGAGAATGGGAATAAATGGGATTAAAATGGGATAGTTCCTGAGAGATGGCACCTGAAATACCTGGGGTGGTCCCTGAATGACAAGGTGGGGAAAAAATGGGGAAATCCAGGAAAAATTTGGGTAAAACAGGAAAAAATGAGGGGGAAAAATGGAGAAAAAATGAGAGTAAAACAGTAAAAAATGGGGGAAAATCTGTGATTGTTCTTGAGTGATGGCACTTGAAATACCTGGAGTGGATCCTGAATGACAAGGTGAGAAAAAATGGGAGAAAAAAATAGGGAAAAATCCAGGAAAAAATGAGGGGGAAAATTGGGGGGAAATGAGGGGAAAATAGGGTTGGGAATGAGGGAGCGGGGAGTGAAAATGATGAAGACTGGGCTGGAAAATTGGGGAAAAAAGTGGGAATGTTGGAAATTTGGGATTTCGGGGTGCAGAAATTCCCATTGAAATTGAATTTTGTGTTTTGCAGGATGGGGAGGTTCGGCTGAGCTGTGTCAGGGCCCTGCAGGGGATTTATGGGATGCCAGAGGTGGCCCCCAGCCTGGAGCTCTTCACTGAGAGGTTCAAGGTGGGGGAAATGCTAAAAAATCTGGGAGAAACCTGGAGAAATTGGGGGAAAAATGGGGAAAAATCTGGGAGAAATCAGGGAAAAAATGGGGAAAAATCTGGGAGAAATCAGGGGAAAAATGGGGAAAAATCTGGGAGAAATCAGGGGAAAAATGGGGGAAAATCTGGGGAAAAATGGGGAAAAATCTGGGAAAGAGCAAGGAAAATATGGGAAAAAAAAAAAAGAGAAATCTAGGGAAAAACAAGAAAAATCTGGGAAAAATTTGGGAAAAGCAGAAAAATCTAGGGAAAAATCTGGGAAAAATGGGGAAAAAAATCAGGAAAAAAACGGGGAAAAATCAGGAAAAAAAACGGGGAAAAATCAGGGAAAAAAAATGGGGAAAAATCAGGAAAAAAAGCCGGGGAAAAATCAGGAAAAAAACGGGGAAAAATCAGGAAAAAAAACAGGGAAAAATCAGGAAAAACGGGGAAAAATCAGGAAAAACCGGGGAAAATCAGAAAAAACCGGGAAAAATCAGGGAAAAAACTGGGAAAAAATCAGGAAAAAAACTGGGAAAAATCAGGAAAAAAATGGGAAAAATCAGGGGAAAAAATGGGGAAAAATCAGGAAAAAAATGGGAAAAATCAGGAAAAAAATGGGGAAAAAATCAGGGAAAAAAAATGGGGAAAAATCAGGAAAAAAATCAGGGAAAAAAATGGGGAAAAATCAGGGAAAAAAATGGGGAAAAATCAGGAAAAAATGGGGAAAAATCAGGGAAAAAATGGGAAAAATCAGGGAAAAAAATGGGGAAAAAACAGGGAAAAAAATGGGGAAAAATCAGGGAAAAAAATGGGGAAAAATCAGGGAAAAAAATGGGGAAAAATCAGGGAAAAAATGGGGAAAAATCAGGGAAGAAAAATGGGGAAAAATCAGGGAAAAAATGGGGAAAAATCAGGGAAGAAAATGGGGAAAAATCAGGGAAGAAAATGGGGAAAAATCAGGGAAAAAATGGGGAAAAATCAGGGAAAAAATGGGGAAAAATCAGGGAAAAATCTGGGAGAAACCTGGGAAAAATCTGGGAAAGAGCAAGAAAAATATGGGAAAAAAACAAGAGAAATCTGGGGGAAAAACAAGAAAAATCTGGAGGGAAAACAAAAAAAAATTAGGAAAAACCCAGAAAAATGTGGGAAAATGGGATAAAAGTGGGGCTGGAATGGGAAAAAGCAGGATGAGAGTGGGAAATGGGATAAAAAAGGTTTGAGAATAGGAAAAATGAGATAAAATGGGATTAAAATGCGAGAACATAGGGTTGGAAATAGGGAAAAATAGGATAAAAATGGGGCTGGAATGGGAAAAAATGGGATAAAAATTGTTGATAATGGGAAAAAATGGGATAAAAATTAGATAAAACTGTGATTAAAATGGTTGGGAATGGGGAAAAACGGGATAAAAATGGGATAAAAACGGGATAAAAATAGTTGGGAATGGGATAAAAATAGGGCTGGAATGGGAAAAAAATGGGATGAAAATGGGAAAAAATGGGATAAAACCGTTGATAATGGGAAAAAAGTGGGATGAAAATGGGAAAAAATGGGATAAAAATCGTTGATAATGGGAAAAAAGTGGGATAAAAATTTGATAAAAATGTGATAAAAATGGTTGGGAATGGGGAAAAATGGGATAAAAATGGGATAAAAATAGTTGGGAATGGGAAAAAAATGGGATAAAAAATGGGGCTGAAATGGGAAAATGGGATAAAAATGGAGAAAAATGGGATAAAAGTGGGATAAAGGTTTGGGAATAGGGAAAAATGGGATAAAAATGGGGCTGGAATGGGGAAAATAGGGTAAAAATTTTTGGAATTTTTGGGAATTTTGGTGTTTGGGACTTTTGGAATTTGGGGATTTTGGGGTTGCAGCCCCGGCTGGTGGCCATGGCTCATGACACGGAGCCCCAGGTGGCCCTGGAGGTGCTGAGGCTGCTGCTGGAGATGGACAGGTAAAAACGGGAATTGGGATTTGGGAATTTGGGGTCGGGATTTGGGAATTTGGGGTTTGGGATTGGGAATTGTGAATTTGGTGTGGGAATTTTGGGATTTGGGAATTTGGGATTTGGAAATTGGGAATTGTGAATTTGGGATCGGAAATTAAAAGTTTTGGATGGGGATTTGGGAATTTGGGTTTTTGGGATTTTGGGATTTGGGATTTGGGGTCAGAATTTGGGATTGAGGATTAAGAATTTGGGATTTGGGAATTTGGGGTGGGAATTTGGGGATTTGGGATTGGGAATTTGGGATTTGGGGTTGGGGATTTGGGAATTGTAAATTTGGGATCAGAAATTCACAGTTTGGATGGGAATTTGGGAATTGGGATTTGGGATTTGGGGTCGGGATTTGGGAATGGGAAACGTGGGAATTGGGGATCCAGGAGTGGCAGAATTCCCCAAATTCCCCAATTCCAGGAGCATGGGGGAGGTGCTGTCGGAGCAGGACTGCCAGAGCGTTTTCCCCGTGGTTTTCGTCTCCAGCCACGCCCTGGCCTCGGCTGCCGGCGAGTTCCTGTTCCAGAGGTGAGAATCCCAAAATTCCTGCCCCAGAATTCCAAAATCCCAGCCCCAAAATCCCAAAATTCCTGCCCCAAAATCTGGGAATTCCAGCCGCAAAATCCCAAAATTTCAGCCCCAAAATCCGGGAATTTCAGCCCAAAAATCCAAAGTTCCTGCCCCCAAATCCCAAAATTCCTGCCCCAAAATCTGGGAATTCCTGCCCCAAAATTCCAGCCCCAAAAATCTGGGAATTCCTGTCCCAAAAATCTGGGAATTCCTGCCCAAAAATCTGGGAATTCCTGCCCCAAAATCTGGGAATTCCTGCCCCAAAATCTGGGACTTTCAGCCCCAAGGTATGGGAATTCCCTCCCCAAAATCCAGGAATTCCTGCCACAAAAACTTGGAAATTCTGATCCCAAAACTCTGGAATTTCTGAGCTTTGAAGTCTTAGAATTCCAACCTAAAAACCCTGGGAATTCCTGCACCTAAATCCCAGGAATTCCAGCCCCAAAATGTTGGGAATTTCATCCCTGAAAATCTGGGAATTCCAGCCCCAAAATCCCAAAGTTCCTATCCCAAAATTCCTGTCCCAAAATCCCAAAATTCCAGCCCCAAAAATCTGGGAATTCCTGCCCCCAAATCCCAAAATTCCTGCCCCAAAATCCCAAAATTCCTGCCCCAAAATCCCAAAATTCCTGCCCCAAAATCTGGGAATTCCAGCCCCAAACCCCCAAAATTCCAAACCCTGAATCCTTTTATTCCAATTCCCCCCTCCCATCCCAGGGGAATTTTCTAGGAATCGGTTCCGGGACCCTCCCAACATCTGGAATTTCCTCATCCCAGAATTTCCTCATCCCAGCCCTTCCCAATCCCTTGGGATCCCTCCTTGTTTTTCTGTTTTTCCCAATTTTTTCTTCATTTTTTTCCATCCCATCCTTATTTTTTTCCCATTTTCTCCTTTTTTTCTCTTTTTCCCATTCTGGCATTTCCCGGATTTTCCCATCCCAGTCCCATTTTTCCTGCTTCTTCTGCCATTTTTCCCAATTTTTTCTCTATCTCATTCCCAAAATTCCCCAATTTTTTCCAATTTTTTCCGTTTTTTCCCCCATTTTTAGACTCCTGGATCCCCAAAAACACGGGAAGGGCGCCGGGGACAACCAGAGCTTCTTCATGCTGCTGGTGGATTTCTTCCTCAGCTCTGAGGTCTGGGAATTCCAGGGGGTTGGGACTTTTGGGGGAAAATTCCAGAGGATTTTGGGAATTCTAGGGGAAATTTTGAGAGAATTTTGGGCAATTTTGGGGGAATTTTGGGGAGAATTTTGAGAGAATTTTGGGCAATTTTGAGGAATTTTAGGGAGAATTTTGGGGGAATTTTGAGAAATTTTAGGGAGAAATTTTGAGAGAATTTTGGGCAATTTTAGGGAGAAATTTTGGGAGAATTTTGGGGAATTTTAGGGGAAAATTTTGGGGAATTTTGAATAATTTTAGAGGAACTTTGAGAGAGTTTCAGGAAAAATTTTGGGGGAATTTTGAGGAATTCTAGGGAGAATTCCGCATTTTTTTTCTGGGATTTTTTTGGGGAATTCCGGGTTTCCTGCCCCCCCCATCCCATTCCCACATTCCTGGGGATTTTTTTGGGAATTTAGAGGAATTTTGCCCAAATCCGGCTGTTTTTTTGTGGGAATTCCGCTGTTTTTCTCTGGGATTTTTGGGGAATTTTGGGGATTTTTGGGGAATTTTGGGGATTCGGGGTGTTTTGGGAATGCTGACTCCAGCTCCCCCGCAGCTGCACGAGCACGGCGCGTACCTGGTGGATTCGCTGTGGGACTGCGCTGGGAGCCGCCTGCGGGACTGGGACACGGCCACGGGGCTGCTGCTGGGAGCAGAGACCAGTATGGGACTGGGTTATACTGGAATAAACTGGGAATGGATTGGGATAGACTGGGAATGGACTGGGAGGGAACAGTGGGGGACTGGGATGGGATTGTGAGGGTCTGGTGGGACTTGAACGGGACTGGGAGGGACCGGGATGGTCACTGGGATGGACTGGTTTATACTGGGAGGGGATTGGGATGAACTGGGAGGAATCCATACTGCTCCAAACTGGTTTATACTGGTCCAAACCAGTCCTTCCATTCCTGTTCCCACTCTGGAGCGGGATTTCCCTGCTGCCAACCGGTCCCTGTTGGTTCATACTGGTTTATACCAGTCCGGACTGGTTCATACTGCTTTGTGCCAGTCTGTACTGGTTGAGACCAGTCCATACTGGTTCATACTGGTCTGTGCTGGTGCAGGCCTGCAGTTTGGGCAGGAGAAGGCTCTAGTGGAGCTGCTGAGCTGCAGCGGGCTGAGGCTGTGCCGGGGGCAGCCGCCCGTGGGACGCGCCCTGGCCAGGAAGGTGACTGAGTGCGGGAGTTTTGGGAATTTTGGGGGAATTTTCAGGAATTTTTGGGAATTTTTTGGGAATTTTCAGGAAATATTTGGGAATTTCTGAGAATCTTCGGGGATTTTTGGGAATTTCTGAGAATTTTTGGGTATTTTCAGGGATATCTGGGAAATTTTGGGGAATTTTTGGGGAATTTTCGGGAACTTTGGGGACTGCCGGGGATTTTTGGGGCTCAGAAATTTGGGGAATTTTGGGGGAATTCCAGGAGCTTTTGGTGCTCAGAAATTTGGGAATTTTGGGAATTCTCAGGGAATTTCAGGGGGTTTTTGGTGCTCAGGAATATTGGAAATTCTCAGGGAATTCCATGGGGTTTTCAGGGCTCAGAAATTTGGGAATTTTGGGGAATTCCAAGCGGTTTTTGGTGCTCAGGAATTTTCCGGGATTTTTGGGAATTTTCGGGGAATTATTAGGGAATTTTTGGGGAATTTTGGGAATTTTCAGGAATTTTTGGGAGTTTTCAGGAATTTTCAGGGATTTTTTGGGAATTTTCGGGGATTTCTGGGGAAATTTCGGGGAATTTTTTAGGAATTTTCAGGAAATACTTGGGAATTTCAGAGAATTTTTGGGGATTTTTTGGGGAATTTCCAGGGATTTTTGCAAATTGTTGGGAATTTTTGGGGAATTTTCAGGAAAAATTTGGGAAATTTTGAGAATTTTTGGGGATTTTTGAGAATTTATAGGGATTTTTGGGAATTTCTGAGGATTTGGGGGAATTTGGGGAATTCTGTGGGAATTTCAGGAGGTTTTTGGGCCTCAGGAATTTGGGAATTTTCCCATTTTTTTCCCCAGGTGACTTCCCGGGAGCGCCAGGAGCAGCAGGAGGAGAAATCGCGGCTGAGCCGGAGCCTGATCCCGGTGCTGCCCCAGCTCCTGGAAAAAGTGAGGGAATTCTGGGAATTTTGGGAATTCTGGGACACTGGCAGGATTTGGGATTTGGAGGAATTTTGGGGAATTCCGGGTGATTTGAGCTGTTTTTCCCTGAAATTCCCTTTTTTTCCCCTCTCTAAAATTCCCATTTTTTCCCCCAGATTTTGTATTTTTCCCCTGGAATTCCAATTTTCTCCCCCAAATTCCACATTTTTCCCCTGGAATTCCCATTTTTTACCCCAAATTCTGGACTTTTCCCCTTGGAAATTCCCAATATTCTTCCCAAAATTCCCAATATTTTCCCCAAAATTCCCAATTTTTTCCCAGAATTCCCAACTTTTTCCCAGAATTCCCAATTTTCCCTCCAAAATTCCCAGTTTTCCCCCAAAATTCCTGTTTTTCCCCCCAGAATTCCAAATATTTTTCCCAAAATTCCCAATATTTTCCCCAAAATCCCCATTTTTTCCCCCAAAATTCCTGTCTTTTTTCCCCAGAATTCCCAGTATTTTCCCCAATGCCACTTTCCCCGTCGTTCCCAGTTCTCAGCAGAGCCCGAGGCGGCGGCGGCGCTGCTGGAGCTGCTGGCGGAGCTGGAGCTGGGCCTGTTCCGCACGGCCCGCATGGAGAAGGTGCAACACCAGTATGGACCAGTGTAGACCAGTACGGACCAGTATGGACCAGTATAGATGAGTACGGACCAGTATAAATTAGCATGGACCGGTGTAAACCAGTATGGACTAGTACAGACCAGTATGGACCGGTATAAACCAGTATGGACCAGTGTAAACCAGTATGGACTCATACAGACCAGTATGGACTAGTATAAACCAGTATGAATTGGTATAAACCAGTATGGACAAGTATGGACCAGTGTAAACCAGTACGGACCAGTATAGATCAGTATAAACCAGTTTAGACCAGTACAGACCAGTACAGGCCAGTACGGACCAGTATGGACCAGTATAGACCAGTATAAACCAGTACGGACCAGTACAGACCAGTATGGACCAGTATAGGCAAGTATAAACCAGTATGGACCGGTATAGACCAGTATGGACCAGTACAGAACCTCCCAGTCCATTCCCAGTCCCTCCCAGTCCATTCCAGTGCTCCCAGTCCATCCCAGTATCCATTCCCAGTCCATTCCAGTGCTCCCAGTCCATTCCAGTGCTCCCAGTCCATCCCAGTATCCATTCCCAGTCCATTCCCAGTGCTCCCAGTCCATTCCCAGTGCTCCCAGTCCATTCCAGTGCTCCCAGTCCATCCCAGTATCCATTCCCAGTGCTCCCAGTCCATTCCCAGTGCTCCCAGTCCATCCCAGTCTCGTCCCCAGTTCCTGGAGCAGTCTCTCTGTGTGATCCATGACCTGTACCTGAAGCACTCCCAGTGCTCCCAGTCCATTCCTAGTCCATCCTAGTCCATCCCAGTGCTCCCAGTCCATCCCAGTCCCGTCCTCAGTTCCTGGAGCAGGCTCTCCATGTGATCCGTGACCTGTACCTGAAGCACTCCCAGTGCTCCCAGTCCATTCCCAGTCCATCCGAGTCCATCCCAGTCTCGTCCCCAGTTCCTGGAGCAGTCTCTCCGTGTGATCCATGACCTGTACCTGAAGCACTCCCACCCCGCCCCGGTGCTCGTGGCCGCCTCGCGCGCCCTGGCTGCGCTCTGTGACCCGGCCCTGTCCCTGCACGGCCTCGGGGACATCGCCCGCGGCCGCCTGGGGGACACGCTGGGGGACAGGTGCCAGCTGCAGGTGGCAGAGCTGCTGCAGGTGGGGGCCCTGGGGGACTGGGGACTTTGGGGGACACTGGGGGGATTGGGGACATTGGAGACGCTGGGGACATTGGGGACATTGAGGGTATTTGGGACATTGGGGGGATTGGGGACACTTAGGGGACATTGGGGACACTAGGAGAATTGGGGACATTAGGGGGGATTTGGGGGTTTGGGGACATCAGGGACATGGGGGTGACATGGGGATGCTCGGGAGAGTGAGTGGATTGGGGACATTGCGGGGATTCGGGACACTTGGGGGATTGGGGACATTGTGGACACTGGGGGGATTGAGGACACTTTAGGGTATACTCTGGACACTGGGGACATTGGGGGGGATTTGGGGGATTGGGGACATTGGAGGGACATGGGGGATGCTGAGGGGACAGTGAGGGTGTTGGGGACACTGGGGGCATTGGGGACACTTTGGAGACATTGGGGAGGGACATTGGGGAAATTGGGGGGATTTGGAATAATAGGGGACATTGGGGGAATTTGGGATATTTGGGGACATTGGGGGACAGGTGCCACCTCCAGGTCACATCTGGGGACACACCTGGGGATATCTGAGAGCACCTGGGGACACCTTGGGGACACTTTGGGGACACCTGAGAGCACCTGGGGACATTTGGAGACACCCTGTGGACACCTGAGAGCACCTGGGGACACCTTGGGAATATCTGAGAGCACCTGGGGACACTTTAGGGACACCTTGGGGACACATGAGAGCACCTGGGGACACATGAGAGCACCTGGGGACAATTTGGGGACACCTGAGAGCACCTGGGGACATTTGGGGATACATGGGGGACACCTGAGAGCACCTGGGGACACCCTGGGGACACCTTGGTTCCATTTTGGTCACATGTGGGGACATATTGGGACATTCTTGGGCCTTTTTGGTCAGATTTTGGGACATTTTGGTGACGTTTTGGGACTTTTAGTGACATTTTTTTGTCACCCCCAGGTGACAATCCCGACCATCTCCTGCCTTTTCTTCCACCTGTTCTGGGAGCTCTCCCGAATTCCCAAATCCGAAGATCCCTCAGTGAGGAATTCCCAAAAAAAATTTCCCCAAAAATTCCTGCATCCCCCAAACCCCAAAAAATTCTCTGTCGCACCCCAAAATCCCAAAATTCCCACCCCAGAATCCCAAAATTGCCGCCCCAAAATCCCAAAATTGCTGCCCCAGAATTGCCACCCCACCCTAAATTTCCTTCATTCTTCCCAAAATTTTGGGAATTCCAGGCAGATCTGCGCTCCCGGGTCTCCTCCTTCCTGTCCCTGTGCCAGAGCTGCCTCTCGGAGCCCGACCCCGGTGTCCGGGAAAAGGTCGGGAATTCCGGGAATTTGGGAAATTCGGGAATTTGGAAAATTTGGGAATTCCAGGGAATTTGGGAAATTCGGAATTTGGGAATTCTGGGGAGTTTGGGAAATTTGGGACTATTCTGGGAAATTCAGGAATGTTTGGGGAAATTTGGGAATTAAGGAAACTTGGGAAATTTGAGAATTCTGGGAAATTTGGGAATGTTCTGGGGAATTTGGGAAATTTGGGAATGTTCTGGAAAATTTGGGAATTTGGGGAATTTGGGAATTCTGGGGAATTCAGGAAATCTGGGAATGTTCTGGGAAATTTGGGAATTCTGGGGAATTTGGGGAATCTGGGAAATTTGGGAATTTGGGGAATTTGGGAATTCTGGGAAAATCAGGAATTTGGGAAATTCGGGAATGTTCTGGGAAATTTGGGAATGTTCCAGGGAATTTGGAAAATTTGGGAATTTGGAGAATTTGGGAAATTCGGGAATGCTCTGGGAAATGTGAGTTCTTTGGGGTATTAAGGGGAGATGGGGGAAATTTGGCATATTTGGGGGAAATTTGGCATATTTGGGGGAAATTCGGGATATTTGGGCCATTTATTCCAAATCTGCTCCAAGCTCTGGAGTAGCCCAAAAAAATCCCCAAAAAACCCTCCAAAAAAAATCACCCAAAAAATCAAAAAAATCACCAAAAAAATCCTCCAAAAATTCTCCAAAAACCACCCAAAAAATCCTCCAAAAATCACCAAAAAATCTTCAAAAAAACCACCAAAAAATCGCAAAAATCACCAAAAAAATTACAAAAATCCTCCAAAATCCTCCAAAATCCTCCAAAAATCCTCCAAAAATCCCCAAAAAATCACCAAAAACATCACCAAAAATCAGCAATGAATCCCAAAAAAAATTCCAAAAAATCACCCCAAAAATCCCACCAAAAAATCATGAAAAAAAAATCACCAAAAAATCACCCAAAATCCCCAAAAATCCCAAAAAATCCCCAAAATCCTGATAATTCCCAGAAATTCTCCTGAATTCCCAATTTTTTTTTTTTTTGTGTTTTCCAGGCGTTCCTGGTGCTGAGTGACCTCCTGGTGCTGCAGGGCCGGGAGCAGCGGCCAGAGCCAGGGCTGCAGACCCAGCTGGGCGTGGCCCTGCAGGATTTGGTGTTCCAGGAGCAGGAACAGGATCAGGAGGGTCAGAGGGAAATTCAGGAATTTTGGGGAATTTTTGGGAATATTTTTCAGAATTTTTTTGCTGTTTTTTGGTGAATTTTAGGGGATTTTTCTTTGGAGGGGGGATTTTTTTGCCATTTTTGGTTAATTTTCGGGGATTTTTTTTTTGGGATGTTTGGTGATTTTTTTCCAAGATCCCAAAATCCCATTTTCCCAAAATCCCAAGATTCCAAAAAATCCCCAAATTCCCCAAATCCTGAGGTTTCTCAAAAGTTGATTTTTATTGATTTCGGGGCCGTTTCTCAACCATTCCCTTGTCCAAAATCCCATTTCCCACCAACCCCAAAAACCCAAACCCCACAATTCCCCAATTCCTGGAATCCCAAATTCCCATTTTCCCATAATTGCAAGATCCCAAAAATCCCCAAATTCCCCGAATCCTGGGATTTTTGAAAGTTGATTTTTAACGATTTCGGGGCATTTCCTTTTCTGAAATCCCATTTCCCACCAACCCCGCAAACCCAAACCCCACAGTTCCACAATTCCCATAATTTGCACCCTAAGAATTCCCGAAATTCCCAGATTTTGGGTTCCAGGGGAGGCAGAGTCGGAGCTGCAGGGGCTGCACCGGTGGCGGCTGCTGCTGCTGCTGCAGGGACCCCAAAATCCAACAATCCCACAATCCCAAATTCCCAAAATCCCATTTTCCTAAAATCCCAAGATCCCAAAAATCCTAAAATTCCCCAAATCCTGAGATTTCTCAAAGTTGATTTTTAACCATTTCAGGGCTGTTTCCTCTCCCGAAATCCCATTTCCCACAATTCCCAGAATTCCCACCCCCAGAATTCCCAAAAATTCCCGAAATTCCTGGATTTTGGATTGCAGACGAGGCAGAGTCCGAGCTACAGGCGCTGCACCGGCGGCGGCTGCTGCTGGCCGGGTTCTGCAAGCTGCTGCTGCAGGGACTGCTGGAGCCGCGCGCCGGTGCCGACGTCTTCAAACGCTACTGCAGGGTGGGGCTGGGGGAAAAACCGGGATTTTAGGGGGGAAAATGGGGATTTTGGGAAAATTCTGAAATTTGGGGGGAAAAATCTTAATTTTGGGGGGGAAAATGTGAATTCACTTTTGGGGGAAAAAATGTGGATTTTGGGGGAAAAATGTGGATTTTGGGAGGAAAATTGGGGATTTTGGGGGAAAAATGGGGATTTTGGGGGGAAAATGGGGATTTGGAGGAAAGAATGGCGATTTGTGGAAAAAAATATGAATTTTGGGGGGAAAAATGGGAATTTGGGGGGAAAAATTGGAATTTTGGTGAAAAATCTGAATTTTGGGGGATTTGTAAATTTTGGGAATTTGGGAATTCTGGGGATTCTGTGCCAGTTCTATGGGGATTTCGGGGACATCATCCGCGAGACGCTGCGGGGGACGCGCGCCCAGGACCGCGAGGAGTGGGCACGGACCGTACTGCTCAGCCTCACCCAGGTGCAGAAATCCGAATTTTGGGGATTTGGGAATTCTGGGAAATTTGGGAATTCGGGGGGGAGCTCTGGGGTTGTTAAAGGATTTTTTTTTTTTTAGGAATTTTTTTTTTGTTTTTTTAGAATTTTTAGGGCTTTTTGCAGGGTTTTAAAACACTTTTTTAGGATTTTTTTAGGGATTTTTGGGTGTTTTTTGGGTGGTTTTTGGGGTGTTTTTTTGGGGTGTTCTTAGGGATTTTTTGGGGATTTTTAAAGCAATTTTTTAGAATTTTTTAGGCATTTTTGGGGGTTTTTAAAGCAGTTTTTTAGGATTTTTTTAGGGATATTTCTGGGATTTTTTGGGGATTTTTGAGGGTTTTTTAGGGGTTTTTTGGGATTTTTTTAGAGATTTTTTTTAAGAGTTTGTTAGGAATTTTTTAGAAGTTTTTAGTAGATTTTCGGAGGGGTTTTTTTAGAATTTTTAGGGATTTTTGGGTTTTTAAAGCAATTTTTTAGGATCTTTTTAGGGATTTTTTGTTTTGTTTTTTGGGGTTTTTTTTTTAGAATTATTAGGGATTTTTTGGGGGGTTTTAAAGCAATTTTTAGGGATTTTTGGAGATTTTAAAGCAATTTTAAAAATTTTTTTTAGAGATATTTTGGGGTTTTTTAAGCTATTTTTAAAAATTTTTTTAGGGATGTTTTTGGGTTTTTTTGGGGTTTTTTAGAAGTTTTTAAGGGTTTTTAGAGGTTTGTATTAGTGGATTTTTTGGGGGTTTTTAGGGATTTTTTTTGGGCTTTTTTTAGAATTTTTAGAGATTTTTCGGGGGATTTTAAAGCAATTTTTTAGAATTTTTTTAGGGTTTTTTTTGGTTTTGGGGGTTTTTTAGGGATTTTTTGGGGTTTTTCTAGAATTTTTAGGGATTTTTGAAGGTATAAAGCAGTTTTTTAGAATTTTTTTAGGGATTTTTTGGGGGTATTTTGGGTGTTTTTAGGTATTTTTCAGTAATTTTTTGGGTTTTTTTGGGATTTTTAGGGATTTTTTTGGGGTTCTTCAGGGATTTTTGGGGGATTTTGTGGGGTGTTTCAGGAATTTTTTCGGATTTTTTAAAATTTTTAGGGATTTTTGGGCGTTTTTAAAGCAATTTTTTAGTATTTTTTAAGGGATTTTTGGTGGTTTTTAAAGCAATTGTTTAGGGATTTTTTGGGGATTATAAAGCAATTTTTTTGGGATCTTAAAGCAATTTTTTAGAGATTTTTTGGGGTTTTTTTAGGGATTTTTCAGAGACTTTTTGGGGATTTTTTTGGGGATTTTTGGGGGGATTTTTTTGGGGATTTTTTAGAATTTTTAGGGATTTTTGGGGGTTTTTAAAGTAATTTTTAGGGATTTTTTTGAGATTTTTCAGGGATTTTTCAGCATTTTTAGAGAGTTTTTTAGTAATTTTTTAGGTTTTTTTAGGGGTTTTTTGGCTTTTTTTATATCCTCTTGATATTTTTTCCCAAATTTGTTTTTTTCCTCTCATTTTTTCCCAGCTGTTCACGGAGCTGCTGCTGCAGGAGGACCCCGGGCTGCGGGAGCTGCCGGAATTTGGGGAAATTCGGGATCTGGGGCGACGCTTCTCCCTCTTCTTCAGCCTCCAGCAGCTGCAGAACCGCCGGGGGCTGCTGCAGCTGCACAGGTGGGGAGAAAAAAATGGGATTTTGGGGGGAAAAAATGGGAGTTTGGGGGGAAAATGGGAGTTTGGGGAAAAAAGGGGGATTTTGAGTGGATTTTGGGGTCGATTTTTGGGATATTTTTGGGTGGACTTTGTGGGAATTTTGGCTATGATTTGGGTTGTATTTGGGGTGGATTTGGGAATTTTGGGGAATTTGGGGGTTGATTTTGGGTGAATTTTGGGCTGTTTTTGTGGGGATTTTGGGGTGGGATTTTGGGGCTGTTTTGTGGGGATTTTGGGGTGGATTTTGGGATTTTGGGGTTGATTTTGGGAACATTTTTGGGTGGATTTTCTGGGATTTTTGGGTTGGATTTGGGGTGGGATTTTGGGGGTGTTTTGTGGGGACTCCCTGTGGATTTTGGGTGGATTTTGGGGTTGATTTTGGGCTGGATTTTGGGATATTTTTTGGTGACTCCCTGAGGATTTGGGGAATTTGGGGCTGGATTTTGGGTGAATTTTAGGGTTGATTTTGGGCTGTTTTTGGTGACTCCTTGAGGATTTGGGGAATTTGGGGTGGATTTGGGGTGGGATTTGTGCTGTTTTTGTGGGGATTTTGGGTGGATTTGGGGAATTTGGGGGTTGATCTTTGGGTGAATTTTGGGCTGTTTTTGTGGGGATTTTGGGGTGGGATTTTGGGGCTGTTTTTGTGGAAATTTTGGGTGGATTTTGGGATTTTGGGGTTGGATTTGGGGTGGGATTTTGGGGATGTTTTGTGGGGACTCCCTGTGGATTTTGGGTGAATTTTGGGGTTGATTTTGGGCTGGATTTTGGGATATTTTTTGGTGACTCCCTGAGGATTTGGGGAATTTGGGGGTGGATTTGGGGTGGGATTTTGTGCTGTTTTTGTGGGGATTTTGGGGTGGATTTGGGGGTTGATCTTTGGGTGAATTTTGGGCTGTTTTGGTGACTCCCTGTGGATGTTGGGATTTTGGGTCCCAGCGAGGGGATCCAGTTCTCGCTGCAGCCGCCCCCGGCCCCGCCCACCCCCGGGGCGCCGCAGGGGCTCCCCCTGCACCTGCCCTTCCTCGAGGTGCTGGCCGAGTTCTCGCCGCGGCTGCTGCGCCCCGACCGCGCCCTCATGTGAGACTGGGGAAATCTGGGGAAAACTTCAGGATTTTGGGGTGGAATTCTGGATTTGGGGGGTAGAGGGGAAATTCAGGGATTCTGGGGGGAGATTTGGGGGGAAGATTCAGGGATTTGGAGGGGGAAATTTGGGGTTTAGGGAAATTCGGGAATTTGGGGGGATTCAGGGATTTTGGGGGGTGTTTTGGGGAGAAATTTGCCGTTTGTGGGGGGAATTTGGGGTCTGGAGGGGGAAAATTTGGGATTTTCTCACCGCTGGCTGCCGCGCCCGACCACACCCTGATGCGGGATTTATGCGGGGGATTTGGGGTTTGGGGGAAATTTGGGGTGAAATTTGGGGATTTCGGGGGGAGGGTTGGGGGAATTTGGGGTTTGGAGGAAATTTGGGGTTTTTGGGGGGGATTTGTGGAGGAAATTCAGGATTGGGAGGGTTAGGGGGAAATTCAGGGATTTTGAAGGAAAAATTTGGGATTCTGGGGAGAAAATCCAAAGATTTGGGGGGGGTTTGGGCGAGATTCGGGGATTTGGGGGAAAATTATGGGATTTTGGGAGGGAAATCAGGGATTTTGGGGGGGGTTTGGGGGAAAATTGGGGTTTGGGGGATGTTTGGGGGAAATTCGGGATTTTCGCCTGCTGCCACGCCCGACCGCCCTGCTGTGAGACTGGGGAAAATTGGGGGGAAATTTGGGGATTTGAGGGGGTTTAGAGGGAATTTGGGGGGAAGTTTGGGGGTTTGGGAAATTCAGAGATTTGGGGGGGAAATTCAGGGATTTTGGGGAGAAAATCTGGGCATTTGGGGTGAAATTTGGGGATTTCGGGGGGGAATTTGGGGATTTTGAGGAGAATTTGGGGGTTGGGGGAGATTTGGGAGGAAACTTGGGGGTTTTAGGGGGAGATTTGGGGATTTTGGGGGAGATTTGGGGGAAATTTGTGGATTTTGGGGGAGAGATTTGGGGGGGATTGGGGGTTTAGGGGGAATTTGGGGGGGTTAGGGGGAAGTTTGGGGGAGAAATTTGGAATATTGGGAAATTTGGGGTTTGGGGGGGAAATTTGGGGGGGGTTGTGGGGGAGTTTTGGGGAAATTTGGGATTTTCTTGCCACGGCTGCTGTGCCCCGACCGCGCCCCTTCTGTGAGACTGGGGGGTAAATTTGGGAATTTTGGGGGGATTTTGGGAGTGAAATTCTGGGATTTTGGGAGAGAATTTGGGGTTTGGGGGAATTTGTGATGGAAATTCAGGGATTTTGGGGGCATGTTTGGGGGGAATTCGGGGTTTGGGGGAATTTGGGAAGAAATTTGGGGAATTTAGGGGGGAGATGCAGGGATTTTGGGGGAAAAATTCAGGATTTGGGGGTGAATCTGGGATTTGGATGGAATTTGAGATTTTGGGGGGAGATTTGGGGGGAAACTTGGGTTATTTTGGGGTCGTTTTGGGGCAGTTTTTGGCTGATTTTGGGCCGATTTTTGGGTGAATTTTGGGATGAATTTTGGGTGAATTTGGGGTGAATTTGGGGTTATTTTGGGCCGATTTAGTGCTGATTTTGGGGTGAATTTTGGGGATTTTTTTGGGGCCCAGGCTGTCGTTGCTGGAGCTGACGTGCCGAGACTGGGGGCTGGGCCCTGGTTTTGGGCTGGATTTGGGGTGAATTTGGGGTGAATTTGGGCCGATTTTGGGCTGAATTTCGGATGAATTTCGGATGAATTTTGGGGCGATTTTGGGATGAATTTTGGGGCAGTTTTTGTCATTTTTAGGCCGATTTTGGGCTGAATTTTGGGGCAGTTTTTGTCATTTTTAGGCCAATTTTGGCTGAATTTGGGGTGAATTTTGGGCTGAATTTGGAGTAAATTTGGGCTGAATTTGGGATGAATTTTGGGTGTATTTGGGTTAATTTGGGCTGATTCTGGGCCAGTTTTTGGGCTGAATTTGGGGTGGATTTGGGGGCAGTTTTGTCATTTTTGGGCTGATTTTGGGGCAGTTATTGTCTGATTTTGGGCCGATTTTGGAGTGAAGTTTTGGACAGTTTTTGTCGGTTTTGGGGTAAATTTTGGGGCAGTTTTTGTCATTTTTGGGGTGAATTTTGGCTGAATTTGGATTTTTGAGTGCCCAGGCTGTCGCTGCTGGAGCGGACGTGCCGTGAGCAGGGGCTGGGCCCCGATTTTGGGGCAGATTTGGGGGATTTTGGGCTCCCCCTGCTCAGCTACCGTTGCTCCCTGAGCGCCCCCGAGACCCCCCCGGGTCCCCCCCGGGCCAAGCGCGCTCGGAGCCTTGGTGAGAATCAGGATTTGGGGGAAAAAAATGGGAATTTGGGAAGATCCTGAATTTGGGGGGTGGGGGATATGTGAATTTTGGGGAAAAAAATCTGAATTTAAGAGTGGAATAACGTGAATTTTAAGGGGGAAAAACGTGAATTTTAAGGGGGAAAAATGTGAATTTTAGGGGGAAAAATCTGAATTTTAATGGAAAAATGTGAATTTTAATGTAAAAAACCCCTGAATTTTAAGGGAAAAAATCTGAATTTAAGAGTGGAAAAATGTGAATTTAGGGGAAAAAATCTGAATTTTGGGAAGAAAAAAATTGAATTTTAAGGGAAAAAAATCTGAATTTTAATGGAAAAAACTGAATTTAAGAGTGGAAAACGTGAATTTTGGGTGGAAAATGTGAGTTTGGGGAAAAATCTGAATTTTGGGGGAAAAACATCTGAATTGGGGGGAGGGGGTTGGGTGCAAAAACCCAAATTTTTAGTGGGGAAAAAAAAAGTGAATTTTGTGTTAAAAACCCCAAATTTGGTAAAATTCCTCCCAAAATACTGCAGCCCCCCCCAGCTCCAGCCCGAACCTGACCTCGACTCTGCTCCGGGGGGGGCCCCAAAATCGGGGCCCCTCCCCCCACCTGCTCAGGTGAGACCCTTCCCCACCCCCCTCAAAAAAAAAAATCCCAAATTTTGGGGGGGGAGAATTCCCCTGAGAATCCCAAATTTTGGATTTTTTTCCAGCCCCAGCAGAGAATCCAGGAGGAGCTGGGAGTCCCGGTGAGGGAATCTGGGGAATTTTGGTGGGGAAATTTGGGAATCTGGGGAATTTTGGGGAAATTTGGGACTTTGAGGGGAAATTCAGGATTTTGGGGGAGAAATTTGGAATTTTGGAGGAATTTTGGGGAATTTGGGGAATTTTGGGGGGAAATTTGCAGAGTTTTGGGGGAAATTTGGGATTTGGGGAATTTTGGGAGGGAAATTTGGGATTTTGGGGGATTTTTGGGGGAAATTTGGGGGAATTTTGGGGAGGAAATTTGGGAGGATTTTCGGGGAATTTTGGGAAGGAAATTTGGGAGGAAATTTGGGGATTTTGGGGCAGAAATTTGGGGTTTTGGGAGGCATTTTAGGAGGTTTGAGGATTTTTGGGGAATTTTGGGAGATCTGGGGAGTTTTGAGGATTTTGGGGGTGGGGAATTGGGGAATTTTCGGGGTCCTGGGATCAGTTTTGGGTGGATTTAGGGAATTTTGGGTTATTTTGGGTGGGGGTCCCCAGGCTGAACCTGATGGAGGAAGAGGAGGAGGAGGAGGAAGAGAGACCCCAAAATCCCCCAGGGTGAGACCCCAAAAAAAACACCAAAACCCTCAAAATTTGGGGAGGAAAAAAATCAAAACTCTGTGGATTTGGGGGAAAACCCAAAATTGGGGGAGAGGGGGAGAAAATCCCAAAATTGGAGGAAAAAAATCCCAAAACTGGGGGGAAAAAATCCCCAAATTTTTGGGAATTCCCCCCAAAACCATTTTGGGATCTCCCCAGCCCCCCCTGGAACAGCCCTGGGACCTTTCCAGCTCCTCCCACCTTGAATTCCAGGTGAGAATTTTGGGAGTTTTTGGGGCTGTCCAAAATTTCACCCCGAAATTTGGGTCAATGAACATTTTTGGGGGGGGATTTGGGAATTTTTTGGGGATTATCCCAAATATTTTAGTGGTTTTTTCTCTTTTCTCTTCCCAGACTTTCTGAAGACAAAATTCCCACATTCCCTCCAGGATTTTTTCCCGTTTTTTGGGGGTTTTTCCCAAAAATTCCTGGGCTTTTTTCCAGTTTAAATTGCAAAAACAAGGTTTTTGGAGCAGTTTCCTCGGGAATTTTGGGATTTATCCCAAATATTTTGGGGTTCTCACCCTTTTATTTCCTTCCAGACTTTCTGAGGATGGAATTCCCAAAATTCCCACACGTTTTTTTTCCCGTTTTGTGGTGTTTTCACCCCAAAATCTTGGCCCTTCCCAGTGACAAACTGAACATTTTTGGGGCCTTTTTGGGGGAATTTTGGGAATTATTCCAAATATTTTGGGGTTCCCACCCCTTTATGTCATTCCAGACTTTCTGGGAATGAAATCCCAAAATTCCCACCGGGTTTTTTCCTGTTTTTTGGGGTTTTCATCCCAAAAATTCCTGGGTTTTTTTCCAGGTTAAATTGCAAAAACGAGTTTTTTGGATCAGTTTCCTCGGGAATTTTGGGATTTATCCCAAATATTTTGGGGTTCCCACCCCTTTATTTCCTTCCAGACTTTTTGGGAATGAAATACCAAAACTCCTACCGGGCTTTTTCCCGTTTTTTGCCGTTTTCACACCAAAATTCTCCCAATAAAAATTTCCAACAGCTTCGTGGTTTCCGTGTTGATTCTTTTTTTGGGGGGAATTCCTTGGGAATTTCAGGGTCTCCTCCCAAATATTTTGGGGTTCCCACTCCTTCATCTCTTCCCAGATTATTTTGGGGATGAAATCCCAAATTTTCCACCCCAAAACTCCTCCGTGTGCCCCAACAAAAACTCCAAAAGCTCCTTCATTTATTTTGGGACTTTCACAGGAATTTCTCTGGAATTCCTCAGGAATTCCAGGATTTTTCCAGGAATTTTGAGGTTCCCATTCCTTTATCTCCCTCCAAACATTCTGAGAAAAGATTCCAAGAATTTCCATCCCTTTTTCCCCCCAACACCTGTTGTCCCCCAACAAAAACTCTGACAACTCCGTCATTTTGGGGCCGTTTATTTTGGGAATTTCCCAGGAATTCCAGGATTTTTCCAGGAATTTTGAGGTTCCCATTCCTTTATCTCCCTGCAGATATTTTAGGAATAGAACCCAAAAACTTCCACCCCTTTTTTCCCCCCCTGGTGCTACAACAAAAATTCCGACACCTCTGTTGTTCCTGGGCTGTTTATTTTGGGATTTTGCCAGAAATTCGCAGGAATTTCACAGAAATTCCAGGATTTTTCCTGGAATTTTGAGGTTCCCATTCCTTTACCTCCCTCCAAACATTCTGGGAATAGAATCCAAGAACTTTCACCAATTTTTCCCCAAAACTCCCCCTCGTGCTACAGTAAGAATTCCGACAACTTCATTGTTCCCGGGCCGTTTCTTTTGGGAATTTCACTGGAATTTCACTGGAATTTCACTGGAATTTCACTGGAATTCTGGGATTTTTTTCAAGAATTCTGCGAGTCCCAATCCTTTATGTCCCTGCAGATGTTCCGGGAATGAACCCAAAAACTTCCACCCATTTTTCCCCCAAAGCTCTCCCTGGTGCTGCAACAAAAACTGCGACATCTCCGTCATTTCGAGGCCGTTTAATTTGGGAATTTTGTGGAATTTTGCTGGAATTTCACAGGATTTTCACAGAAATTCTGGGGTTTTTTTCCAGAAATTTTGAGGTTCCCATTCCTTAATCCCCTGCAGATATTTTAGGAATGAACCCAAGAATTTCCAACCCATTTTTCCCCCCAAAATCCCTGTTGTCCCCCAACAAAAACTGCTACAAATCCATCATTAGTTCCCTGAGCAGTCTGCTTTCTTCTTGTCCAGAGCTGACATTTCGCTGGCACTTTTTCTCCTGTCATCAGAGATTTTAAACTCGTTTCCTTCATGGTGACTGTGGCCAAGATGGCCACCAGTCACTACTTCAGTCATAAGAATCACTCTGTTAAAAAGCAACAAACCAAGAAGAGCACCTTTCATAGTAGCCTCCTTCAGTATCTGTACCATGAACCGTAGAATCATACAGTGCTTAGGGTTGGAAGAGACCTTAAAGATCATGTCATGCCAATCCCCCTGCCATGGAGAGGGACACCTTCCCCTTCACCAGGTGGCTCAAAGACCCATCCAGTCTGGCCTTGCACTGTTCTACAGATGATACATCCACTGCTTCTTTGGTTAACCTGTGGCAGTGCCCTACCACCCTCAAAGCAAAGACTTTGTTCCTAATGTCTAATCTAAACCAATTTTGTTTCAGTTTAAAGCCATTTTATTACTACAGGTCCATGCAAAAGTCACTCTACCAGCTTTCTTGTAGGCCCTCATTAGGTACTAGGAGGCTATTATAAGGCTCCCTTGACTCTTCTCCAGGCTGAACAATGCCAATTCTGTAAGCATTTTCCCATAGGAAAGGTGCTTTATCATTTTTTCATAACCCTCTGGACTCATTTTAGCTGGTCTATATCCTTCCAGTTAAGTTGTAACACAAGAATTTTAGGGTGTTTTGGACCTGCTTGTACCACCTGTGTGTTATTCCCAGTTAATATGTCCCATAAGAGCAAGAGTGGCTGAATTAGGTGTCTCTTACTTCCTTAAAAATAATCCAACAGTGCCGTCATCCTGTTTCAGTGGTCCATATCAGACTTCCATGAGGAAATCTGCATTTTTTGTTTGTCCCTTAATACATATCCAGAGGCTCTTACCTGGGCCATTGCCAAATTTGAGGTTCAGGGACTCCAGCCCCTCCATTACACACAATGCCACTCTACCACCTTGACCTCCACTGCCTCTTCTGCCTTGCCTATCCCTCCTGAATAGCTGATTACCTTCTAATGTGGTACTTCTGTTAGAGGACTCATTCCACCAGGGATGACTCTGATGTATCTCAGGGACTCATGCTGCACACGTTGGTGTAGAAACATTTCAAGTGCATCTCATTGCAGCCAACACCCCATGGAGAGGACTGAAGGACCTCACTGAAACACATAGTCTCTCAAACTTTCATGTCCATCCCCACTGCTTATTAGTGGCAAGTCTGGTCTTTCTCCTTTCCTCATTCCAGTCTAGTTTAAAGTTCTGCTGATAAGTCCTTCTAACTCCTGTGCAAAAGCACTTTTTTCCCCTCTGAGAAAGGTGCATCCCACCAGGCATTGCATAAATCATCCTATGATGAAAAAACCCCCAAATTCTGCCAGTGACACCTTGGAGGAGCATGTTAATTTATTGAATCTGCCCTTTTCTTTCAATATTCTTTGCTGTTCTTGAAAGGCGTGAAAAAAACACTACCTGTGACCCTGATCCTTCAGCCAATCACCCCAAAGCCCTAAAATCCCTTTTCATTGCCCAAAAAATCATGGAGACACTTGAAGTGAAGTAAGTTAAATAAATAGCAGGGGTATGATGAAGATGATAGTGGATTATCATTTCAACAAACTACAGCTCTGTCTGGAGTTGTAACACAGAGTAACAGATTCATGTAAACTAGAGTGGAGTTGTTAGAAATAATTTCATAAGACTTCAAGTCTACCTCTGAAAACTCATTCAATACTGCCCTAATTTCCACATACACCAGTGCAATGATCTGGATGTAGGAAATTTCTGCAAATGTAGCACTTGAAGAAAATGCTGATCAGTTTGATTTGCTGAAACTGAGTACAAACCACCTCTTCCTTTTCATTTTAACTGCTCCTCTCTCCTTTAACCCACAAGAGTGTCAAGTCAGAGATGAATCCCAACTCCCCGCAGTCCTAGAAATGTCAAGCTTAATGCCATCTCAGCCATACAAGGGTTCAGCTCCTTTTTCAGCCTTGTAATAGCCTGAGTTTTGATATAGCTGATACATGCTAGACTGTTGAGGGTTGGGGTTTGTTCCCGTACTTTTCCTCCTCTTTTTTGGAGAATTTTTCTCATACTTTTTATTAGAGAATGGTATTCTGTTCTCACCTTCCCCCTCTCTCCCCCCAAACTGCAGCAGTCTAGATTGGAAATAAGACCAAATAAAGAACAAATGTGAAACATTAGCAGGAAATAGGGTTATATACTTCATTTATGTCCATGAGGAATTAATACACATCCTCAGAGATGATTATTTAAACATTGGCATTATTATTGCAGTGTGCAGGTATTTTTCTGCCAAGAGATGCCTCACTCTCTGGTAAAAGAGGGAGAGCTGATTTTGGGAGGCAGTGTAATTATGTTTTCTCTCTCTATCCAAATAGAAGCACTTTGGAGCACTGGAAATAGGAATGGAAGTAATTTGAAGGAATAGTGAGTTGATATAGGCTATAGTACTTTGACGAAGTCCATAGTACTCAAACAGCTATAGCTGCACCATACCCTCCAAGTTTAAGAATTTTCTTATTTTCAGGAACTTGTTGAGAGATTACTGTACAGAAACTGAAAAAGTTCTACACTTTCACTACCAGTCTTGCCCAAAAGTGCATCTGATTCTCCTGTGGAAGCATGGTTTGCATTTTGACGGAAAATTATGAGAGATCTTTTGCTATCTTGAGAAAAAGTTTATACTCTTCCTTTTCAGTGTCTTGTTTAAACTCTTACAGAGTTTTTATAGAGGAAGTAAACGCACACGCACAAAGACCATTGCAAAGCTGTGAGTCCTGCAGAGACACTTACTGCCTCTCCTGTAAAAAAGCCAACAAAAATTATTAGTTACATGAGTTGATAAGAATCCTTTAAAGCCAAAAGCCAGCACATTACCATGAGGGAGGATGCAATTGCAATCAAATGACACAGTTTTATCATTTCTTAACAGAGGATGGCTATTCCACATACACTGCACAGCAACTGAATATGGCTACTGATGTCCCAGAAGATGCTGCAGACACACATGGGGTTTTTGGCACTGAGTGGTGAGCATTATACAATGCAAATCAGAAACAAAAGGCTATGTTGTAAAAAAAAATACAGTGAATATTAATCAACATGCACATCCTTCTTTTTAGCTACCATTAGCACTGTAGCAGTAAATAAGGTGCTAAAAATAATTGCCTAGTACAAAAATCTATGTGACATTAATTTACTATAAAATAATTTTGACCTTAACAAATGGGCGTACCATGCTGTGTTCTTTTAAGTAAGTGGATCCTATTAATCAAAATAGGAGAAAATAGATCCAGTCAGAAAATCCTAGCTTATAATTAACCCGATGCTACTCTTTCCAGCTACTGCTCAGAAATTAGGAAACTACTGAGCTCCTATCTGGATCCTGGAAAAACCTTGTGAATTACTTTATAAAATAGAACCAGAAAAACCTTGCAAATTTCTTTATAAAATAGAACTACAGGAGAGGGCCTGCATCAGAAAGTGCCTTATATGTCATTATCAAGACAGACATGTGGGGAATGAAGTAGTATTTCTTTAATTAAAAAGAAAAAAATAGAGTAGATCATAAAGCAGAAGTCAGAGAAGAGGAAAGACAAGCTTCAGAAAATTAAATTTAGAATGGCTTCTTTAATTTAGCTTGAAGTGTTGGTAATACTGAAAGGGAAATAATATAGCTGTGGTTCTACACAGCAATATGTTATTTTTAGGTCATTCTAGCTGTGAATAAAGCAAGAACCTCTGGGGAGACTATTCTTTTGTAATGCTGGCCTCCTGCTGAAAGCTGTTGTGGCACAGGCTTTCTGCTTCCTCTGTAATAGTTCATCTTACTCTCTCAGAAAATGATTCATTTTAAAGATGGATATGGGAACAGATATGGTGCTTACATCATCTCAAGGAAAGTAGCTGGAGCCTGAGCAAAATACTGTCTTATAAGTGGACAATTAAAAATATTCTAGGTCATAAAAAGGAAATATCAGTCTCATTTCTGATGTTACAGCACATTCTTTTTTATGAAAACCCAATGTATCTATAACCATCATAATGTCCAACTGTATTCTCCTTAAATCTTTTTTCACAAGTAGTAGCTGGTGGTCTAATTTATTCCTAGTTGTGGATATTTTAATTTATTTCAATTTTTCAAGGTATTTTCTTCTTATTACTATTGTTGTTGTTATTACTATTGCTATTTCTATTACTATGATTATGAAAATGAGGGGGAAACTGTAAGGTTAATATAGGGGTTTCATCCACAGCTGTAATTTCTAGGGATGACTGAATCTGTTTGGACAGGACAGGATGGAATACAAGGCTAGAAAATGAAAATGCTAGATTTGCCTGACATGGAACTCAATAGGCAAATAACAAATCTCCAAAAAATAGCAAAACAGCAAGTAAGATGCCCTGGGACTAAGATACTATAGTGAGATTTAAAAGATACATGAAATATGGATGCTACCAGTAGTACTAGAGGCTGTGTTACCTTTGGAAAGCCATTTGACCTCTCATTTCTGCAGTTTTCTATCTCTTTCTGCATGAGATTTTGTTTCTCCTGTTCTGTTTAAAGTAATGGGTTTCTGATACTCTATGAGAACTAAGCAGTTAGATCTCTAACACATCATGAACTGCAACTAAAAGAAAAAAATCTTAAAGATATCTCCATGGACTACAAAAGAGTCAAGATGTCAAATAATGTTTTTACTATGGTTCTGCCTATATTCAAAGAAAATCCTCTTCTTTTTCTCTGTTGTAGTGGCAAAAACTTCCTCTGCCCCAAACAGCTTGGATGGGTAATGTGAAACAAAAAACCTCAGCAATACACGATTGCACTACTGACTAGGCAAATGTCCATTATTAGGGAGGACAGCCACATACAGTGTCCGACCAAAAGGAAGTTTTTTGATGCCAATTTATAAAGCCTGCAGATAGACATTTATGAAGTGTTTAAACAAAATATCTCTTTTTTTGAGACAGTGAAATCTACCATTGCCATTTTTTTTGGCCTCCTAGCTAGTTTTAGAGTTAATGCTTCATCTACACACAGGAATGCAATTTTTTCTCTGAATGTATATTTTGCTTGCTACACCTCTCTGCATTGCAGGTTGGTAAGAAGAGCCTTCAACCCCAGCATGACTGAGACAACCATATAGTGTGTTTTTTCAGTTTTTAGTTTTAATTCAGGTACAGCTTATTCACACACAACACACACACTCACACACGCACGCAGACACACACACACACACCACTACCAACAGAAGAAATAAGTTATTCTGGAAGATCCTCAACATGCCAGCATCATCCCATCCATCATCTAAACCATTTGAAAACTAGCTTTCACACATCCAATGCACTTTAAAAAAATGGGTTTTGGATGCTTTCTTATTTTAGGTAATTTATTTTGTAATAGATTGAGATGAAGGCAAGAGGGAAAGAAAGAGATAAGAATATGTGTCATCTCCCTACAACGTTTTTCTCCACTTCTGGAAGCAATGCCACAAGTCCAAATCCCCAGTGAATGATCCAGACTTGCAATTGCCTTGTCTTCCCCCTGTCCCCTGTGATTAGGCAGGTTCACCACCCTGGCCACATCTCCCAAGGGTGCCAGGGACATCTTTTCCTCAGCCTCTGTCCAGGGTGACCCAGCTCTGCATTGCAGCATCAGCCACACCAGCGACACTGCACTGGGATGTTGCACACTTATGTGCATGGGTGGAGAAAACAGCACCAACTTCACAACCTTGAGAATAAACTCATGACATGCCTACCAGCTGACAATGAATTCTACATTTCATCTCTGTCCTCTTAGCACTCCTACCTATTTCTTATTCCTTTTATTAAAACTTCACTTGTCTTTTGTGATTTGTGTCCACATATTTCCCATTCATTTTATCAAAACTTCACTTCCATTCTCTGTTTCATGTCCTTTACCTCCTCTCCTTTCTTCCCTTTTGAGTGATCTGTGCTTTGTTCCTAAAAGCATGTTGTTGATCCTGATACCTGGAAGAAATGTACCAGTATGAGTGTCTCTGACAGTTTCCACAAAGGAAGGAGACACCTTACTCAGTGGGAGATACTTGCAATGTTATTGAGGGCAAGCTTTCTCATTTTGACCACAAGCTCTGGTTTAGTTGTCATCGTGGCCTGTGCTTCTGCAGAGAAAGTCTATTTGAACAATTAATTTTCTCTTCAGTATCAATCTTTACAGGGTAGTTTCAATGCCAAGCTTGAAGTTAGTTCACAATCAGAGAGATAAAGAGGCTCTGATACGCATTTTGTTTTCAAAAATGTGCGATGAATGTAACAGAGACATAATTACCTAAATGTTTGCAACAGAAGACACATCTCTAGATTATTAGTCATGCTCCCACTACAGAAGTCTCCTAGACAAGTAGGAAATAAAACTGAATTAAATTTTTACATAACTAGAAGTGTCATGTAGTAAATTATGCCATCTAATTACTAAACTGCTGCCTAATCTGTTATATGAACCAATATACTACATTAGAAGAACTACTAAGTATTTAGATACTTCATGACAAATAACTTCGTGATTGTATCATTAAACTTGAGATTACATTGCCCTTTAAATTTCTGTTAACGGGTTGTTAAGTTGCACTATAAAATTCCAAAGCATCAATAATCATTATATAATACAAATATCACCATAATTCCGATGCCAGTGTAAATTTTAATATCTTTCTCATGTTCTCTTCTGCCTTGTGCCAACAGGAAGCCCATGGAACACATCAGCAACAAAAACCAGAGACATTACTGTTGCTCCTGAACTGCTAAAATCTCCTCAGCTGGCAATTGTATCCTATTATAATATCTAAGACACAAAATCCATCACTGGTATAAGTAGCTT
>CM067633.1:0-72962 GCA_034336685.1 Luscinia luscinia | reverse complement strand
GGGATTCAGAGACAGCTCCAGCCTGATCCAGCACCAGAGGATCCACACTGGTGAAAAGCCCTACGAGTGTGGAAAATGCGGGAAGAGTTTCTGGACAATATCTGATCTGATGCAGCACCAGGTTATCCATACTGGGGAACAGCCCTACACCTGCTTGGAATGTAGGAAGAGCTTCGGGTGGATGTCCTACCTCAGAGTTCACCAGCGCATCTACACTGGGGAGAGGCCCTACGAGTGTCCTGAGTGTGGGAAGAGGTTTCACACCATCTCCAATCTCCTCCTACATGAGCGGATTCACAGAGAGGAGAGGCCCTTCCGCTGCCCTGAATGTGGGAAGGGGTTCAAGCACAGCTCCACCCTCATTCTGCACTGGCACATCCACACCGGGGAGAGGCCCTACGAGTGTCCTTGAGTGTGGGAAGAGCTTCTCAGACACCTCAAACTTGACCAAACACCAGCGGAGACAGCACTAAGGGAAGCCCTGTGAGTGCCCCGAGTGTGGGAAGAGCTTCGTGATCTGCTCCAGCTCTAACCCCCATGGGAGGATTGGTGTGGGATGATCCCCGGTGACCCCTGTTGGGCAGAGTCCTGGTGATCCGTGGTCCTGGTGATCCATGTTGGGAAGACACCTGGCTGTGGCTGCTCTGCATCATCCTGTCTTCATGTGGGCACCTGGATTTACGCAGGGGCAGGAACATCCATTGGGATTCAAAGCGACACTGGGAATTCATTGGGGAGATTGGATTTGTTGGCTTTCGACGCCAGAAAATCTTCTGTGTTCAATCCTGTCTTCTGTGTGCATTCAGATGCTGAATGGTCTAGGAGGTCTTTTCCAGCCTCAGTGATCTGACATTTTTGATTTTCTATTACTAAAGGGTGTCTTCTTCAGGAAAATGGTGATGGACTGGGGCAAAGACCAAGATTTTGGAGGTCCTTCCATCCCACCCTAGCACGTGGACAGCTGGTGCAGACACAGAAATCCTTTTATTTTGGCCGTGATTTGCTTTTGATTTCTCTCAATCTTTTTAAAACATCCAACACCGGGGTAAAAATAAAGGCACTGAATTGAGACATGGGTGGGGACATGGGGGGAAGGAGACATGGCGAGAGACAAACAGGGAGAGTGGCTTGGGGACAAATGGACATGGAGGAGGCGGTAGCCATTTGTGGGGACATGGACATGGATGGAGAGGTGGGGGACAATGACAGTGATGGAAACATGGTGGGGACACAGCCATGGGTGAGGACACGGTGGGACATGGCCAGTGACAAGTGGGGACATGGCCACGGCCAGTGCCATGGGGGGAGCATGCAGGGGCTGTGAGAGATGCTGTGTTTGAGGGAGTTGAGGGTTCCTGAGAGGCCCTTGGGGCTTGCTGAGGGCTTTGGGGACCCCAGGGCACAGCAGGGAGGGGAAAGCCAGACAGAGCTGTCCATCTCCAAAACTACACCCCAAAAATCCCAAACCTCAGGCATTTCTTCTAAGAAAAGGTGGCAATGAAGTGCCTGTATTTTGAAATAGGGGGTATGGGACCTCCAGAGTAAGGAGGATGGGGTATGGAACCCCCAAAACGGGACGGAGGTGGTGGGTTGGGAGGCAGTGGGGAAGAGATGGATGAGCATGGGAAAAACGAAGCTGGGACAGCCATAGAGTGGGGGAGGGGGCTGGAATCCCCAAATTGCATTGGTAGGGGTCCCACTCCTCTTCCTTTCTAGTCCTGCGTCCTCTTCTTGTTCCTTTCTGACCCTTCTCCTGCTCCTTCCTTTGCCCTCCTCCTCCACATCCATCCCTTCTCCTGCTCCCCCTGGGCCCACCACCCATCCTTGTCCCGTCCGTTTTACCAACAACATGTCATCCCATGGAAGGAGTTGGGATTGAGCCAGGGCAGGTCGGGCTGGGGCAGTGCTGGGCTCTTGGCCAGGCCTGGGCACCCCCATGTGCCCCTCCTCAGATTCCTTTGGAGGCTTAGGGAGTTTCAGGCACCTTTGGGGTGGGTGAAGTGCCGTGTTGGGGTTTGGGTTCCTCCCAAGGCCCCCCAGAGCAGGGTGAGAATGGAGGAACACGACCTTTGCTGAGGGTCCCCATTCCCAATCCATGCCAGTGCCCGTTCTGTCCCCCCAAATCATGGCTCCCCCGCGGGGTCCCTCCAACTCCTTCTCCACTGGCCCCCAACAAACAGGGCCAGACAGACTGAAGCTTTATTTGGAATACTGGGAGCAGCTGTTCGAGGGCAGAGTGACACTGGGCTGGGGGTCCCTAGGGGGAGCACACACGTTCACCGGAGTCCTGCTGGTTCGCAGACAGGTGAGTTCCCAGCACCAGGTAGTGCCACCAGCCCTGAAGCAGCCACACTTTGTCGTGGGGCAGTCCCTGCCTCCCCACCCCGTGCAGCACTGGGAGCACCGTTCTGGACCAGTGTGAAGTGTGTGCAGATGGCATCAGAACCCGTGGAAGTGAGTCTACCACAATCTGCTTAGAACATCCAAAATTGGTGGAAAGCATCAGGATTTTCCCAAAAAAGGGGCCACCTCTGCTCATAAACTAACCAGGAATTCCCCCCAAAGCGCCCCCAAAGTTTATAACCCCCTAAAACTGGCGGAAAGCAGCAGGACCTTCTCTAATATGGGCTCCCCATGTCCTTTCCAGTGGGGCCCCACTCCAATGTCAGGGCCTGTTGGAGTAAAATAGAAGCTTCTCTGAGTCCCTCGGAGAGAGAAGAATGCAGGGATTGAATTAAAGCCTTTCGAGAAATTAAAATATATTAAGCCACACATTAAGACATGAAGTAGAAGTGTAAGTTTTAGTTTTACGTAGGTAGGAATATTATTACAGCAGATGGTGTCCTAGGTTATAATGTAAAGATGTGGCCAAAGGTTTGTAGTCTATCACCATCTGCTGAAACCAGGGGGGCACTGATTCTTATCTCTGTGGGAGATATCCCCTGCTGCTGGGTCATTTGTTAAAAACCAGGTGGGGCAGTGTTGCAGTGTTCTTTATCTTTCCCATGACCCATCGTTTCTCCAGGAAAATATCTTCTGTTAATGGGACATTGAGTCCCACTGCATGACTGATAAAACTCCATCATCCCATTGTGAGATTCTCCACACAAGGGGAGGAGCCAAACAATTCCTACCTACATAAAAGCTGAGATTTGAAATACCAAAAGAGCCCTTACCCACTGGTTTTCAGAGGACAAGTGCTACCAGACCTTTCTAAGTGATCACTACTTCAACAAGACCACTTCATCTGAACTGCTACCACCACCCTAACTAGCGGGGTGTCAGGTTGTATTCTGACTATGTCAGTGGTTTTTCATTTGTACGATTGCATGTATTTTATTTTTCTCTTTTTTCCTCTTAAATTGTATTTCTGACTTGTTGTCTCTCACTGGTTTTGCTTTCAAAACCATTGCACATAGATATGAAGTAGAAGTTTTAGATTTAAATGAGAGTATACTGTAAGTGCCTTAAGAGAGTAAAAAGCCCTAAAATCTAGCTGAAGTTTAAGCAGCCTAATGTAACGTCAACTGGTGCCAAGTCCAAGACAGAAGAGACACAGCACTCTATGATTCATGCAACAAAAAGCATTTTATTGTTCTCAGTTTCACGTTAAATACCCATCTTAATGTTCCTGGGCAAGGACTTATGATTGGTTGAAAGTTTAGGCTGCTCAGCTCTCTGACCAATAGCTTCTGCAGCTTAGGCTGGAATTCATTGGGTAAAATCTGTCTGGTTCCGAATCTGTCCTGTCTGTCAGACCAGGCAGCTTCTCCCATGTGCGGCCAAATGAATTGCCCAGCAACAAGCCAGCTTATACTGTGACAATTCCCCATTTCTTTTTTATTAATTTGGAAAAAATTTCAAAATGCAAGTATTCAGCTTGTTCTCTGTTATCTTACCTGCAAGTTCCCTTCTGCACGCAAGATGCCATACACAGCATAAGGTCAATTTGAATGAGGCTTTTACCTAGCTCAATAAATTTGGCTTTCTTAGACGGTGATGAGTTCCATGTATCTGAAGCTGCAGTGCTTATGGTCATGAGCAGTTGAGTAAATTTACTACTGCCTGGTTTTACATGTCACGATTTAACTGCTTGAAAATAGAATCATAACTCTATACCCGTAAAACTTTACACCTCTTCTTTTAGAATTATAACTTAATAAAACCTTCCACTGTAGAACTGTGCAAAATTCCAACTTGGTAAAACAGACAATTTGTAAACAGGAAAGTATTTTGTAAAAAAACAACTCTTTTATTTCACTGCCCTGTAATTCTGTGAGGTAGGTGAGTAAATTCTTCCAATTATTGTTCTGCATCTTGTTCCACCACATCTGTTGAGGAGCTCTCAGGAGGATATTGGCTATGGTTTCATGCAGGATAAACACATCTGGCAGGCACCCAATGCGTTCCTGTGTCCGCGGTTAAACACTCGTACCCCCGCCCCCGGGTGTGAGATTCCAAGGACCCCCCCATTTATTGGTGTCAAGGTCTCGCACCATCAACTTGGGTTTATGTAACTGTTCATCACCAGATGATTATAATGACAGGAAGTGACTTAAAATAGCTGGGTTCTTGGAGTTTTCTATTAGTCTCAAATGATTGTGTAAACAGCTTTTGCTGTCCTGCTCTGTGGGGTCTCACCACACATTCCTCCCTTTTGTTTTTCAAGTGTAATTTTTAAGGTGCCATGCGCTCTTTCCACGATGGCTTGTCCTGTTGCTATTTTTGCAGTGCCACTGTGGTGTGACACACCCCAGAGCTGTAAGAAATGTCTTGTTTTTTGTGAAATATATGCAGTACCGTTATCGGTTGTGATGATATGTGGAATACCTAAAGCAGCAAAGACAGATCGCCAATGTGCAATGGCATCCCAACCCTTTTCTCCTGTGTGAACTGTTTTCCATATTGCTGATGAGAATGTGTAAATTAAGACATGTATATACTTTAAATAGCCAAATTCAGGTATGTGTGTTATATCAGTTTGCCAGATTTGCAAAGCACGCACACTTTGCAAGGCTGTGCAATTTGCAAAACATCATTCAAACTGTTCTCATGTCACAGGAATAACAATTTTTATGGGGTCCTTGGCATTTAATTGTAAACACCTGTGACGACATTTGATAATTAGCTGTGCAATTAACTCAAAGATGGTGGGAGCCGTCTTTTTGGGCTGGTGAGGCAAAAACATCCATTCTAATACATGCAAAGGATCACGCCAGATAGATGGTTCTATGTGCCCTTGAACCAATTGTTCTTGAACAAGGGTTTTGAAGGCCTCTAATTTTTCTTCTTTTAGGGGCCACTGTGGAACCTACACTGGCTGTACAGTGAGCCATTTCAAAGTGAATGTGGGACACTGTTTGCCGTCTATTACAATGACCCTGCCAAAAATCCATCCCCATCCAGACTCCCCATGCTGATATTTCCAGAGTGAACAAAAACACCTTGCAATATAGCACTGGAACTTCCCAAAAAAAGGGCACTTAGACCTTTCCCTATGGGCCCCTGGGCCTAGAGGTGGACTCTATGCACCCCTAATGAGTTTATGGTTACTGCGGCTGAGGTGTAAACATCCAGGCCAGCTGATCTCCTTGTCCTTGCTGTGAGCTGGTCACAAAGGCTTGTGCCGGTGTTTGGGGCTTGTTCCCTTACCATTTTTTCCTCTCTGGAGAATTTTTGCCATTAGTATGCTAAGGAAGCCAGCCGGGCTGCATCCTAGCTTGATGGCTCAAGACAAAGGGATGGGCGGGGCTGTCTTCCTCTTTCACTCACTGGTGGGGTCAGAGGAGCAGTCCAGGGAGCCAGGTCTCTCTGCTATGGGACACTTCACTGCCATCTTCTTCGCTGCAGTGTGATACCTCCGAGCACGCAGCTGAGCACCAGGACTCACACGATGAGCAGGGAGCCCTTCCTCCACCCTTCTCCCACCTGGGACACTTAACTGCCGCCCTCCCCGGCCTCTGCTCCAGCCTGCCACCTCCGCAGCTGTGCGGGCCCTGAGCCGCCCCCCAGCACCGGTACCGAGCGCAGGCAGAGAGTGCCTGCGGCTGAAAAGGGACTGGAACAGAGTTATTTGTTCTGCTTGTTGCTAATTTTCGTAGCTGCTGTTGTTTCTGTTTGTCTGGTTAGATATACTAGTAAAGAGCTGTTATTCCTACCCCCATATCTCTGCCTGAGAGTTCCTGATTCAAAAATTATAATACTCGGGAGGGAGAGGGCTTACATTCTCCATCTCGGGAGGAGTTGCTGCCTTTCTTGGCAAATACCTGTCCTTCAAACCAGGACAGTCTCCCAGGTGCCCAAGACCCCGGGCTGCTCTGAGCAGCATCTCCTGGCTTTCCAGCCCGGCTTTCCCCAGCTCTGCCCCGGGCAGGCACTCGGTGTTTCCGTGGTGCCCCTGCCCCGCTCAGCTCCCCATGCCCTGCACAGGCGCCCCAGGCTGCTCTCGGTGTTCCTGGGTGTCACTGAGCGAGGCAGTGACGAGCCCTGGGGCCCAGGCAGAGCCCTGAGGGACACCCCTCGTCCCGTCCTCCCGCGGGACACGGAGCCACTGCCCACAAGGCCCTGGCACAGCCGGCCGGCCAATTCCTCCTGCTGCGGCCAGCCCGGGCTGCAGCCCCAGGGCTCTGCAGGGCGGGGCGGGGGCTGTCCCTGGCACCGTGGCCAAAGCCTCCCAGGGCTCTGGGCACGGCAGGGGCTACAAGGCCACGAGTCCGGGGCTGCTCCGTGCTGCTTCCAGGCTATCCCTCTGCTGTCGGGTGCCGGGTGTGGCCCTTTGTGACACGGGTGTGTGTCAGGGCCCTCGGTGATGCGGGACATTGTGGTGCTGTCATGAATGAGAGTGTTTGAGATTGCTTAAGAATCAGTGGCAAGGGCATGAACAATAGTCAGTTTTAATGTTAACCAACAAAGCACAATCAATTCATTGGCAAGATTCACTCTACTGTCTACAGGAGAGCTAAGGCACAAGGGAAAACAAGCATCAACAAAATCCTGGCAATCAAAACAGAAATGAACTGAGAACTCTCTGGGGAAATGTGGGTGGGCGTGTGCTGTGTTCAGGTGCATGGGACACAAGGCAGTGTGGGGGAGGATTGAAAGGAACACGGCCTAAAAACTTAACAACACTGAGCAGCACTTTAACTTCTACCTTAATCAGTAACTTAACTTATACCTTAGGCCTAGCAATTCAACAGAGGAACAACACTGAACTTATATCTAACTTAACTTATAACTTAACCTTAACAATTCAACAGAGGAATAACACTTAACAGCATTTAACCTAACTTACAGCTATAACTTTCAATTTGTATTTAGCAACTTAACTGAAAAACAACAGTCAGCTTATGACTTACATTCAACAGCTTAGCAAAAGAACAACACTTAGAAGCATTTAAGTAAGTCCATAACTAGAAATGAACCTTGCTTACAGGCCTAACTGAGATATCCAAGGTAGTTCCACATCTAGGAAAGCAGTGTTTGCTATAGCATATGTGCAGGGGCATACAGACAGACAGGAACAGTCAAGCGCAAGCAAGGTACCCAGGAAAAATTCCCCTCAGGGCTCAGTGAAATCCTCCCTTCAGATGTTTTTGCATCTCCCATTGGCCAAAGGATCGGGCCTTGAGGAGTGAGGGGATCGGCCCAGGACACATCGTGTTTCCACGATCCTCCAGGCACAGCAAAGCCGAGGGTTTGCTGGCTCTGAGAGGCCCCCTCAGAGGGACACTGCTGGTCACAGCCCACGGTGGCCCAGGGGAGCTCAAAGGTCTCCTTTTGGGTTTCTGTTTATAGGGTCACAAGAGAGTGGGCTCCAGTCATAGTTATGTTTCATCCCAGCCACAGTTTGGGTCAGCACTTCCTCTAGAAGTGGGGGAATGCATCACCACACTGGGATCTCAGAGGTGCCCATGGCCTGGGTGATGCTGGCCCGATGCCAGGCACAAACCAAAGCCACTCTAGCCCTGCCCCTCTCCAGCTGGAATAGTGGAGAGAAAATTTAACCAAGACATCCTGGATCAGGTTAAGATGGGGAGAGATCCTCACCAAACAGCAAAACAGAACAACACACCCAGCCTGGGCACAGCGAATGAATTTATTAGCAACCAAATCACAGCAGGACAAGGAGAAGGGAAAGAAATCTCTTCAAACCCCATCCCCCCACCCAACAGTGATCACCAGGACCACAGATCACCAGGGCTCTGCCCAACGGGGGTCACTGGGGATCATCCAACACCAATCCTCCCATGGGGGATGGAGATGGAGCAGAGCACGAAGCTCTTCCCACACTCGGGCACTCACAGGACTTCCCTTAGTGGAGCCTCCATTGGTGTCGGGTCAAGTGAGAGCTCTGTGAGAAGCTCTTCCCACACTCAGGACACTCATAGGGCCTCTCCCCACTGTGGATGCGCCGGTGTCTGATGAGGTGGGAGTTCTGCTTGAATCCCTTCCCACAGTCAGGGCAGCAGAAGGGCCTCTCCTCTGTGTGAATCTGCTTGTGTTTCAGGAGATTGGAGCTGCTCTGAAACCTCTTCCCACACTCAGGACACTCGTAGGGCCTCTCCCCGGTGTGGATGCGCTGGTGGACTCTCAGATTGTTGCTCCATCCAAAGCTCTTCCCAAATTCCAAACAGGTGTACAAACCTTCCCCTGTGTGGGTCACCTGGTGCTGCAACAGGATGGAGATGTCACTGAAGTTCTTTTCACATTCCCCACACTTGTAGGGCCGTTCCCCAGGGTGGGTCCTCTGGTGTTGCATCATTTGGGAGTTATGGTAGAAATCCTTCCAAAATTCCAGGCACCCGTGGGGCTTCTCCCCTCCATGAGGCTTCTCCACCAGCTCTGAGCTCTGTCTGGATCTCTGGACGCCTTCCCAGCTCAGGGAGGGTCTTTCCTCCTCACAGCTCCCTGGACTGGGTTTGCAGCCCCTCCTCCTGAGGGATCTCCGGGGCTTTTCCTCCTGCTCCATCTGCCCACGCCTTGGGAACGAGAAAGCCTGGTTTGGGAAAAAAACAAGAAGAAAATGCCTTGGACTGGGGCTTCCTCCTTCCCCAAGTTCATCTTAGGGAATCATTGGGCATCTTGTGTCTCTAAGAACCTCACAAACACCAAGACTCAGCCCCAAAATCCTCCAAACAACGTAACACAGATCAAAAATTCCCCAAACAGCCAGATTCAGCCAAAAGCTCATGCAAAATATTAAAGATTCAGACCTCATAAAAAACCAAAGCACCAACGTTTAGCCCAATAAAGTTCAGAAACACCAAAATTCACCACTGTGAGTCATGGATCCCCTTCCCCTGTAACCTGCTGCATGTGGGGGGGAGAAGGCTCCTGGGGCTGGGGGAAAGGCTGCAGATACAGGGAGGGGTGGAACCTTGTGCTGCTTCCTGTTTCTGCTCCTCCTCCTCCTGTGTCCCTACTCTTCCTCACACTCCTCTTTCTCCTACTATTGTACCTCTTCCTGCTGCCCAATCCCACCTTCTCCTCCCACGTGCACACTTTGACCATTTTGTCCTTCAGCCCTGCTTCTCCTCCCCTTCTCCTGCTGTCCCCAGGCCCAGCACCCACTGCCGGCTCCCTCTTCCCCCCAAACCCGCAGCATCCCAGCACAGGGGCAGGGATGGAGCTGGGGCAGCTCGGGCTGGGGCAGCGCTGGGCTCTTGGCCGCTCCCGCCCGCACTCGGTCCCCACTGCAGCCGCTCCCGCCCACGACAGCGCTGGGGGCCCGACCTTGGCGCTGCCCCCTCCCACCTCCCCAAATTCCCCTCGTGGGGGGCGCTGGGGCCCAGGGGGCTCCAGGTGGGGAATGCCGGGAGCTGCGGCTCTGCCTGGACCCCCGTGGAAGGAAGAACAGGAAAGTGTCTTTACAAACAGATGCTGGGAATCCATTGGAGACAGGGGCCAGGGACGTGTACGTAAGGAAGTGACAGCAGAAGCCACTAGTCTCAGAAAATGTTGTTAATTGACCACACAGACTGCTGCTCAGCCAAGGTCCTGCTAAAATTCATGAACTTTCAGAACAACAAAGAGTTAACAGACCCATGGATACCGTAAGCTATGCAAAAAGTGGGGTGCATATTAAGGGGGCCCCAGCATCTAAGGGGTCTCAGATCCTTACACCATCTTGAACCAGGTTCCTCCTCACACTGACACCATTCAGCACTTGATGGCAAAGATGCTTTCTGGGGATGCCCACTCACACATGACGGTCAACCAGCACTTTGCTTTGAGTGGGAACAAGAGGCAGGAGGGAAAATGGCAAAGACATGGACAGTCCTTGTACAGGGATGCATGGAAGCACCAGCCTGATTGGGGCAAGTCTTGCAGAAAATATCACAAGAATTTACCTCATCCCATTAAGCCATTGCATTAATGCAGGATGTGGATGACTTGCTCCAATAAGGAGGACAAGAAGAAGTGGTAGAAGAAGCTTCTGTGAAATGGCTGAATGTCCAGGCTAAAAAGCATCTTTGAGTATTTGAAAAGAAAAGCACAAATGGTGGAGGAAAACGTTTAAATACTTGGAAAATACTTTGACTGAATTTTGTGATGTATAGACTCAGACAGGGACCAGGGAATCTCAGAAGTAATCCAAAACTAAAAAGGAGTTGCAAGAAGTCTAAGAATTGATATGAAATTGCCGGACGTGGATTGAAGATGCATTGTTCAAGCAAGAACACAGAATGACTTTTTAAGCCCAGATAGCCTCCATGTTGTGATAAAGACAGAAGAAAAAAAACACAACTTCAGAAAATTAAAAAAACAAATGATTGATGCTGCAGCAATGGCTCTACCAGACTCAGAAAAGAAATGAGAATTGTAAGTGGATCATAAACAGGGCCATGCCAAGGAAATTATTGTGCTAAAATATTTAAGCCAGTGGCAAAAGCGGCCTTTTTTTCTATAGAATTGTGCAGCCACATCTTCAATAGGACCTGAGGCCCAAAAAACTGAAGGCAGGAGGATCTCCTGCTGTTCAAGTCTGGCACCAAGTTAAAGCTCTGATAACCAAAAGAGCCTCTACATGGATGAGCAGTGCTCAGTGATTACAGAATGAAACTTGTTCAGTGGCACAGGAGGATTTAGAATTGAGGACAGGGGAAGGGTTGAACCCAGCCTCCTGTTTGAACAGCCTGCACAGGGGCTGGGAACAAACCCATGGCTGCATTCAAGTGACAGAGCTCCAGAGCCAGGACAGGAGAGATTGAGGAGACATTCCCTGGCCTGAGGGACAAAATGTGTTTATGGATGGGTCTGCAAGGGCAGGAGAAGGGAAAAGAGTTCCAAGACACACTGTGGTTAAGGAAAGGGAATTAGACCAAGACTTACACTCTGCCTGAGGAGTGCAGAGAAGCACCACTGGTGGCCAAGTGCCGTGGCCCATCCCAAGTGTCCCTGAGCACAGAAACAGCCCCAGCACAGCTCAGCACGGGGGGACCCCTCACCCTGGGCTCAGGGGCTCTCCAGCCCCGCAGATTTGCACTTCCCGGCTGCAGCACCAGCACGGGAGGCCCCACTGAGCCTGCACTGAAGGCACCGCAGCAGCAGCCAGGGCTCCACAGCGGGGGCAGCCCTGGGCCTGCCCACACATCCTCTGCTCAAATCCTCTGCCTGGGTACCCTCCTTTGGCATCTCCAGCCCCTGGGGCCCATCCTTGCTGCCACTGCTGCAGCTTCGGTGCTTTCTGTGCCTGCACTGCCACAGCTGCTGGGGAACACAACGGCACAATTTCATTCTGGCTCTCAATTACACTCACACGCTGGGCTGGGGGAGACTGGAAAATCACAAAACAACTGGGCTGGTGTTGGAAAATATACCTAGTTTAAATTTTTTAAAATTTTCTTTCCCTACTCAGGCTTGGTTTGCCTTAGCCTTGGGGAAAGGAATTTTAAAGAGGTTTTTTTAAAGGGATGTTACACCATTCAACAGAGATGAGTTTAACATCTCAACAGAGGGGGAATGGCCCAAAAGATATCCACCAAGACAGCAACTATTAACAAAACATCAAGGACCATTTGGAAACACCAAGGAACATCCACCCCAGACACTGCCCCAAGGCATAGTTGGAGACACCTGGTCTGGAAAATGCTAAGCAGGATATCCAGGAGTGCAGACCTAATTAACATCCGAAGAGGAGAAATCCGGGTGCAATAGGAAACCACATAGTGAGGACCACTCAAATTGGAAGCAATGTACATTAAACCAATGGGCTTCAGTGGGTTCAGACTGTATAAAGTTTAGGAAAATTCCAGTGAAGCTCACATGTCATGAAATTATTTTCTCTGCACACATGGGCTATGCGTGGATGAAATTATTTCCATCACACATCCTGGCCAGAATCAAATAATGCCTTGACTCTCTGACACTAAAGATATCAAGTTAAAAGCAGATTTGGGAAGCAACACATGTGAATCATCCAATGGCTGCTCATGATGAGAAGCATAGATTCCAGGGGGCCAGGAGAGGAGCTTTTAACATTAACATGTACATTAACAATGCTGGGGTAATGTACACATCTACCATTTGAATTACAGAATTAGATTAGAAGCTGTCCATGAAATAATAATCAACCGGACAGATGCACGTCCTGATCTTGTTGCCAACCAAGCTACAGCAAAGAACAAGGGACATTTGTAAAAATGAAATTACTCCATGTGCTGTATGCAAATAGATAATAACTGAAAAGTGGTGAAACAGATAAAAAACGAAGTAAGTAATTATCTCATATTCCAGTCCAAATGTAGAAAGTCTAGGAATGTGACTCGTTCGGGTTCTTCCTGGCAGACCATGACCATAAACAAATGCTGCTTCTCCTCCAATGTCCTGCAGCAACTCTCATCTTGCCGAATGCAGCTCATTCAGCAGGTGAGCAAGAGGATGCAGGTGGCAGCCAGGCCTCCTGATCCAGAAACGGCTACAAAAGGACAGGCAGTGAGGGCACTGAGAATAATCCCAAAACCAGAGAGGAACCGCTAAGAAAAAACAGAATCAATAAGTAAATATGCTTGGAGATAGGGCCAGGAAATTGTACATGAGAAAGCAACGGGAGAAATATTCGGTTTCAGAAAATGTTATTAATTGGCACGGACTGCTGCTCAGCCAAGATCCCGCTCAATTCCTGAACTTCGAGAAAGAGAAACACTAAACAGAGTCGTGAATATTGGATGTTATATTAAAGGAGGGGTGCATATTAAGGAGGACATGCAGCAGGCGGATTGGGAAATCTGAACGTTCCAACTGCCTTTCCTTTTTTTCGGGAGAGGGAGACGCAGTCGGGAAAATGAGGATAAAAAGGAGGCTGCGTTTTAGAGACCCAATGGCAAATGCCGCATGGCCTCTCCCGTTGTTTATCAATAAAGTCACTTTTACAGGACTCCTCTGTCTTCTTTGTGCACACAAAACTCTGGCCACGTGAATTTTCCCGCACAGCCCCGGGGCCGCTCTCAAACATCCCTTGCCCGCCTCGGGCTCCTGCAAAGGCTCCACGTAGGTCCCAGCTCAATCCCGAACTCACCACCAGCTCCCACCGCCCTCAGCTCCCGCTCACCCCGAGCTCCCGGCGGTTCAGGGCAGCAGCGGGTCCTTGGCCCGATGCCCGGGCCGGGCCCAGCGCAGGAGCCGCTCCTCAGGCGAGGTTTCCACGAAAGGGCGGAGTTCGGGGAAAGGGAGGGAAGACCCTGCCGGGTGCAGAGCCCGCCCCTCGCTTATATTGGCTGATTTTGCTGTCACTCCCCGTTCTCGCGTGTTAATTGGGCAGACTAGAGACTCCCCGAGGCCCCCAGAACCGAGCGCAGCTCCCACCTGCGCGGGGGCCGCCTCACCGGGCTCCGCCGCCGCTGCCGCCGCTCCTGGACGCGCACAGACGCTGCCACAACGGCGCCTTTGGCCCCGGGGCCGGGCTCGTCCCCGCTCTGCCCAATCAGCGGGCGAGAACGAGGAGTGACGGCAGAATCAGCCAATGGCAGCGGGGGCGGGCTGTGCAGCCGGCAGCAGCCTCGGCCCGCGCTCTCAGGGCCCCCGGGCTGTGTGAGGGGAAAGCCGCAGATGAGGAGCAGCCTGGAACGGGCCCGGGCCCGAGGCAGGATTCGCCTGAAAACACAAAGTTCTCCGCAGCTCCCATCACGCCTTTCCCAGCCCTGCGTGTTCGCTGGCTCCGGCTCTGTGGGAAGCCCTGGAGCCTCACTTCTCCTACCCGTAATTAGGAGCATCAGTGCACGGCTTTGATTTCCCCCATAAGGCAAAACTGCCCCAAGCCCATCTGGATGAGTGGAGGAGGTGAGAGATTTCTGGCAGAAAATTCTTAAAACTCAAAATAGGTTAATAGCAAGTAAACGAGGACCCTTAAGACCAGCTTTCCCCACCCCTCCCTCCTTCCAGCTGCACCTCGTGCCCTGCAGTGCAGGGTGTGAGAAACGACGCCCACTTATTTTAAATTTTCAGAGGTTTATTAAGCTCTAGGATAAAAATACACCAGAAGACTGAATAATGAGAAAAATCAGCGCTGGGAGCACAGGACTAAACCCCCACGTGCTCACCTCCAGAATGGATGTTCTGCCTTTTATGCCCCCGGGCTCTCCCAAAGTCTCGTCGCTGAGCTCCTTCTCTGCCGTCCATGGCTGGAGACTTTCTTACAGCTTGGCTGCAGGGCAGGTGTAGGAACAAGCCGGCCCTGCCCAAATGCCCCGACTACCTGAGCCATGTCTGACAGCAATACAAGGGAGAGGGGAAAGAGGACTATGGGAGGATATATTACAAAACCATCATTATACATCTACAAAATTTAACACACATGCACTGTTCATCCTTTAATGCTGAGAGACAACTATCACATTACTCATGTATGGCAAACGTCCCTTTTCCTTTTAATAATGATTTGACTCAAACAATGGATTTTAATTTCAATTCTGATGATTCTCTCTTACTTCTCAAAATACAGTTTTATCATACTAGCATCTGTTGAAGTGGGTGAGGACAGTGGGAAAAGAAAAATATCAGGTTTTCCTCAGGCCCACTTATTTTCAATGTACAAAAGAGAATCACATGGCCATCTACCATGGCGATGGGGTTACTGCCCATAGCAGGTGTATCTTACCTGTTAAACACCAATTGAGAAATGACAGAGGTCTGGTATGGCCTTTTTGCCCCCACCTTACCATGCCTACGGTGTTGCTGCCCACAGCAGAGCCATACAATCTCGGTGGTGAACACAGGGGCCAAGCAGGTCTTGCCATCTATTTCTTGTCTGACTCCACTTGTTAGTTCCTAAGGAAACCACCCCAGCACCCTGTGTACTTCCCCTCCACAGATGCTTGCAATTTCCAGCCATTAAAACAGGTCAATTACATCAATAACTGATGGTTGATATGGTTCAAATCCCCTCCTCCCCAAGTTTTATTTAAAATAAAATTTGAGTCAGCTGGCGGAAGCTTGAGCTTCTTTTCGGATGTCCTCGTACTTCTTTGGTTATCTCTTGGTCTCTATTTGAGAATCAATTCTATATCTCCCATTCTGGATATTGTAGTTTATTCTTTGGGTTCTTTTACTGGGCCTTTAATTGTGTTGCCATGAGTCCACTCCCACTCTGCAGTTCACACAGCCGATTCTGTGGTGAGCAGTACCTACCTGAAAGGGACCTCCCCACTGAGGGGTTAAAAGCTGCTCTTTCTCTAAAAGACAGACAGTGAAGACAATGTATATCAGGTAGCATTTTTCTACACAGCAGCTTCTTGTTGAGTATTGGACAAGGAACTGAAATGCTTAATGTGTCTGAGACTCAGCCAGAGGCCACAGAGCTGAGACTTAGGAAGCATTGTTGAACAAACAGAGATTAGCAGGCAGTTCTATTCTTCATGGCTATTTCCACCCCAGTACTGCCCCACATGCTTCACCCTAAGGCAGTTGCCCACCACTGCTGACACAAGGGAACTGGCTTAGGGAGCATTACAGTTGTAGAGAGGTTTGCACCTGGCATCGCCTCTCGTCTTGATGGCAGCAGTTTCTAGGGGACGTGGGCGAGAGCAGCAGTGGATGCACATAATAATGCCACTTGTTCCTTGGTGTATTTAAAAAACTCTTGTTTGACATGTTAGATTTAAAAAGTCAGTATAAATCAGAGCTTTGGACATGACTGTGAAATCTATCGAGAGAACAAACTGCCCTTTGAAGATATCCATGCAAAGCATGCACATCCTACCGCATGTCAATGGAACCTTAAACACTACTAAATTTGATGGAAATCATGGTATGAAACTTTATGTACATATTTGGGAAACTTATATGTAGGGGTGAATTCCTCTCTCTACAGGAACAGAGTGTACACAGAGAGCCAGGGGCCACTGCAGCCAGCAGAGCCCAGCAGTGACACACAGACACACACGTGCACTGTGCAGAGCAGGACAGGCACACTTACACCTGGACACACTAGAAAATACACGTGTGTGCAGTTCAGCACACTGACACACGTGTGCACTCTGGTGTCTGTGTGTGCACACAGAGCTGTTCACACTGGCACACACGTGCACAGCACTTTTCTAGAGCCCTCCTGGCACCGACCCCGCTGTGGGTCTCTCTGTGGGATCATGACACGGTGGGGATGGGGACAGGAGAAGGGAGTATGGGTGGGACATTGTGGCAAAGTTCATGCCTACAATTAGTTAAAATATATCACTGAAAGTTCTTCTTACTTCCCAACCCTCCCCCCCCCACATACTCGAAGATAGGTCCCGCATTCCTGCAGGCAACTCAAGGCTGCAGAGAACCCTGTCTTTGGGGACAATTTCTTGGTTATTTCCCTCTGGTGAGGCTCAGCGGGGGACAATGGGATGATTCCTCTCCTCTGATGGTCTTAGGGGCAACCAAAACTGTCCCTTTCTTCATCTCACTCTGCAGAGCTCTGCCCACCTTCATTTGCCTTTAATGAGGGAACAAAAGGCAACCTAGAAATCTCTCTCCCAGTGCAGACAACACACAGAGAGTCTGTGCTGCCAAGAGAACACCCACGGTGAACAGTGAGCTCATTCAGCACAACCAGAAAAGGCCAGGCCAGTGCTGACATGAGACGACTCCCATCCAGTGCTTGCCACCCTCCCAGACAATATTCAACCACTCAGCCTCACAAACCTATGTTCTAGTACTGCCAGTGGGGTCCTGGAAAGTGAATGGAGGCACATCTACTGCCTGCTACCCCCCTCTAGGCAATATTGAACTGTTTAGTTCAGACTACTCTTCTAGCACTCTTAGTGGGGTCAGCAGAGCCACTTTCTACTGGTGGGGGCAAAGAGCCCCCTCTGTGCCTTTGTGGTGGGAGCAGGCAGTGTTGTCTCAAAGGAAGGTCAAAGAGAGACCATGCTGGACCTCTGCCTCCTGCCCCTCACCCCACAAGGGAAGAAGGGCACAAAACTGAGCACCTTTTATTTTTTTTGGTCCTGTCTTTCCCAGTAGCTTGACTTGCTCAAAAGAGAGGATTAGAAGGATTTCTTGAGGATCACTGCCAGTGCACAGCACATATGGCATCCCTGACTCCTTACATCATCATGGGATATAGGGGTGGTAGCCAATAACAGCCCTACCCCACTGCTCCAGAAGCCAAAATCCCCATGCAAGCATCTAGTTATGGCCTTCTCAGAGAGCCACATTCTCACCCAAATCTTCCTCTCTGCAGCAGCTCATTCCCACAGGAATTGGCAGAGCAGATGGCGTTTGCACATTGGCTGCCTTCCATTCCAGTCTTTGCCCTGGAGCCAGCACGGCAGTAGAAGGGCTCTGGTGAACCTTCTCCTCCTCCCATGTAGGCTCTAACCGAGCTGCCAGAGCTTAAAGCTCACAGAGCACTTCTTCTGGGCTTTGGGCACTGGCCACAGGAGGAGAAGATGCAGCTCCAAAGGCAGCAGTTCCCAGGCCCAGCTCCTGCCATCCCAGTGGAGTTGTTTGTCTTTCAGGAGAGGAAGGGAAGGAGAAGTGCAAGTGGCAGTAGCTCATTTCAGACTGAAAGAGGGAAAGGTAATTTAGTCATTTTGAAATCACTGAATTCAGGCTATCTTAACCTGAAAGAGAAGTAGCACCTGCTTGTGTTAAATTTGGGTGGAGAACAAGTGTTACACTTGATATGGTAAGCAGTTAAATTATCTGAGAGAAAGTGTACAGCAAAAAATTAGTGTTCACAGAGAGAGAGAAAAAGGCAGGAAGTGGCAAAAGGGAGGAGGAAAACAAAGCACACCCCAAGTTAGTGTTTTTCCCAAATCCAGGATTTTCTGTTTGTATGGATGGGGTGCAGAGGAGCTTTCCCTTGAGATTCAGGACTGAGAGGCCACAGCCAGAAAGGTTATTTGGTGAGAAATCCCCTTTCCCAGCTCTGTAGCAGGGCTGTTCCTTAGCTTTCACACGGATGTTTAAAACCTGTCATATCCATTCCTCATTTGACTCATCCCATGGCCACTATACATAGTTGGACTTAATTTCTCTCTTAGTCTATTCTATTATACACTACTGGTAAGTTCTTTGTTGTTGGAGTAATATTTCCACCGGGCTAGTTTTTTCTTCCTAGGGGGCTATTTAAGGGTATATCTGTTGATATCTTTTCCTTTCTTTTTCCCCTTGGGATTTCCTTGCTTGCTCTCTGTTCCATTCTTCCCGCAATCACTGGTTCTCACAACAAAAGCCGCCTTCCTGACAGCCAGTTACAGATCCTCGCAAGAAAAGCTTGCCCTCCCAATCAGCTAGAAGGAAAAAGAAGGGAAAAGAAAGGAAGGAAAAAGAAAGAAAGGAGAAGAAAAAAAGGCTTTACGTTCGTCTGGGAAAGTAAAAGCACTTTGCCTACGATCCAGGGACCCCCATAGCACCGGGTGGGTTCCGCCGTTCCTCTCCTCCTCGGCTCGGCGCCCCGGTGCTGCGGCTTTGTGCCGGCGGGTGTTACAGGGGAAGCGGCACAGCCCGGCTCCCTCCCCCTTCCCGGCGCCTTTGGGCTTCTCAGCGCGGGGCAGCTGCCGAAAAGCCCCTCCCCGCCGTGGGCTCTCGCGGCCCCGTGTTGTTTTTTCTGCGGGCGGATCCCGCAGGGACCCCGGCACAGTTCGGTGCCCCCGGGTCAGCCCCGCTCTCCAGCGGCGCCACCGCGAACCGCGCCCGGCGCCGCCGCCCCAGCCCGGTGCTCCGCGGCTCCGTCCGCTCCGATCCCCGCTTCAGGGCGGCGGCGGCTTCATGGGGGGGTCCCGGACAAGGGCCTGACTGAGACCTTGGGCAGCGCCGAGAGCAGCTTTAACTGGGCTGGCAAGCTCCGCGGTTTGTGAGACCCCTCCCGCACAGCCAGGCTGGTTCTCCACCCTCGGCCACGCTGCCCGCGCCTCCTCTGGGCTGGCGAACGCCGGGAGTTGCTGTGCTGGGTTTGGTGGCCGCCGCTCAGCGCTTTCGGCCGCTGTTAACGCGGCATCCTCGCGATTCTCGCTGGCAATCAATGCAGATTGGCCAGGAAAATCCAGAAAGCAAAACTGGAGACCAAGGCCATTGCAGAAGGGGTTTCCTGCAGCCAGACACACAGCAGCAATTGCCAGGGCTGTCATTTCTAGCCCACGGCTTTAAGGATGCTGTGGTGGTGCCACAGCAGAAGACCCTCGGTGTTGTGCTGGAACAGGTTGCTCCAGAGAAAAGGTGTTTTCCTATGTACAGGAACTCTGTGGTGTCAGCAGTGGAGGAGCAGGATGAGGAGACCTGCAGCCTTGGGGATATTTCTGCAAGACCTTCACCCTGGCAGAGCCTCGGTGAGCTGCCAGAGTGCAGAGGAGGCAGCCCTTGACAGGCATTCCTGCTCCCTCAGAGCCACGCTGTGAGACAAACAGCCTCATCCCTGAGGATGCAGATGGGCAGGAAATGCCTGGAAGTAAAAAGGGGAGCCCAGCCGTGTCCAAGGAGCTGTTCCCAGAGGCAGGAAGTGTCCTGGAGCCACTTGTGTGCAGCCACTCAATATCCCAAGCTCTGCCATGGAGGAGGTAACAAAGAGCCTGGACGGAGCATGTCCAGGACAGCTGAACAGACTGGCCAGAGGGATATTCTGGGTGCTGGGAGCACCTGGATGTGGGACCAGCCAGCTCCTGCTGCCTTTTGGTGGTGCCTGAGCAGGGCTGTGACGATGCCAGGGACATCCTGCAGCGACATCTCCCCTGTCCGTCTGGGCGAGCGCTCGGTCCCAAAGCTCACCCTGATCCTGAGTCAATCTCACTTCATGGTGAGACACACTCACCCCGGATTTAATCTCATCCCAGTGCCAGACTGGTGCAGCCCCAGAGCCAACCTCAAGGCCAGGCCTAAGGCAAATGGCACATTTAGCCTTAACCCCAATTCCAGCTCTAATCTAAAACCCAGCCCTAACTGCAAAGCCCAGCCCCAATTCCAGCCCCTTGCCAAATGCTCTGCCCTAAACCAAATGCCACGTTTAGCCCTAAGCCCAAAGCCAGCCCCAACTGCAACTCTAAGCCCAACCCCAATGGCAGTCTCAAGCACTAAGTGCAGCTTTGAGTGCCAGCCCGTACTCTAATGCCAGCTTTAGCTTGAACTGCCAAACTCAGCCCCAAATCCTGCACCAAGGCCAACACCATTCTTGGACCTAAGCCCAATGGCAGCCCCAGTTGCACTCCCCAGCCCAAACCTGGGTCTAAGCTCCAGGCCACTGTGATAAATATATGAGAGTGTTTGCTTTAGCAGTCATTAAAGTGAATACTATGTGTTTTGTAAGGTGGAGTTTTGTAAAAGAAGTTCTACTAAAGTTTAGAGATCTTTTAATGCAAAGGTAGTGTCTTGATACTAATGCTGGTGAAGAGTTGTAACGTTAACACTTAACCAATGAATAGATTGAAACCTGTTGAATACATAGAAAAGTAACACATGATCCGGAGTGGGACAACTGCTTGAAAAACGTGGGATGGGGGAGGAACTGTGTTTAAATGTTTTAATATACATAACTTTGTAAATATGTATTAGGCTGATGCAATACACGGGGGGGCTGGGGGTAGTCTCTGCCCTCACTGATTGGGGGGACTGGAGCTGGCTCCATGTCCCTCTGATTTGGGGGTCTGGCGCAGTCCGCTGTTATATATGAGTAATGCGATGGTTGGCTCTCACAGTTAAAGGATGAATAATGTATTTATCTTAAAGATAAATTTTGTGGATGTGCAATGATGGTTTTGTAGTATATCCTCCCATAGTCCTCTTCCCTCTCCTTGTATTGCTGTCAGACATGGCTCAGGTAGTCGGGCATTTGGGCAGGGCCGGCTTGTTCCTACACCTGCCCTGCAGCCAAGCTGTAAGAAAGTCTCCAGCCATGGACGGCAGAGAAGGAGCTCAGCGACAGACTTTAGAGCCCGGGGCATAAAAGGCAGAACATCCATTCTGGAGGTGAGCACGTGGGGCTTAGTCCTGTGCTCCCAGCGCTGATTTTCTCATTATTCGGTCTTCTGGTTTTATTTTCATGTTAAGGTTCAATAAATCTCGAAAGTTTAAAAGGAGCATCATTTCTCAAACCCTGCACTGCCAGGGTAGGAGGTGCAGCTGGAAGGAGGAAGGATAGAGAAATATGGTTTAACGGGGTCTTCATTTACTTCTCATTATCCTGCTCTAAGTATGTGCAGTTTCTGCCAGAAATTTCACCCCTCCTCCACTCATCCACAGGAGTTTGGGGCAGTTTTCCATTTGGGGAACTCAAGCCATGCACTGATGCTCCTAATTAGGGGTAAGAGAACTGAGACTCAGGGCTTCCACAGAGCCGGAGCCAGCGAACACGCAGGGCTGGGAAAGGCGTGATGGGAGCTGCGGAGAACTTTGTGTTTTCAGGCGAATCCTGCCTCGGGCCCGGGCCGTTCAGGCTGCTCCTCATCTGCGGCTTTCCCTCACACAGCCCGGGGCCCTGAGAGCGCGGGCCGAGGCTGCTGCCGGCTGCACAGTCCGCCCCGCTGCCATTGGCTGATTCTGCCGTCACTCCTCGTTCTCGCCCGCTGATTGGGCAGAGCGGGGACGAGCCCGGCCCCGGGGCCAAAGGCGCCGTTGTGGCAGCGTCTGTGCGGCGTCCAGGAGCGGCGGCAGCGGCGGAGCTGGGAGGCGGCCCCCAGCGCAGGTGGGAGCCAGCGCTCGGTTCTGCAGGGGCTCGGGGCTCCCTGCGGGAGGAGGGGGGCGGCAGGGGGCTCTGGCGGGTTCCTTGTGCTGTGCCTGGCCCGTGTTGCCGCTGGGCTGAGGGCGCTGCGGGAGCGGCTGCCCGCGGTCTCCTTCTCCGCTGGGGAGCCTCGGCAGGAGCCGCCCGCCCGGAGCAGCGCTGGCTCGTCCCGGTTCCTGTGGATAAATCAGAGGTGGCTGTCCCATTCCCGGGATCCTGTGCTGGTGTTCTCTTGGAAGTCCGCCGCCGCCTCAGCGGGCTCCGGCCCCTGCCGTCGCTACCGGGCCCACACATCCGTTTTGCCAGTGGCGCCTTTACTGCCCCAAAGGTGCTGAGGCAGCGGCCCCGGGGCCGGGTTTGTCCTGCTTCTGGCTAATCAGCGGCGGGAACGAGGGAGTGACGGCAGAATCAGCCAATCGCAGCCAGGGGCGGGCTCTGCACCCGGCAGGGTTTCCCCTCCCTTCCCCCGAGTTCCGCCATTTCGTGGAAACCTCGCCTGAGGAGCGGCTCCTGCGCTGGGCCCGGCCCAAGGACCCGCTGCTGCCCTGAACCGCCGGGAGCTCGGGGTGAGCGGGAGCTGAGGGCGGTGGGAGCTGGGGGTGAGTTCGGGATGGAGCCGGGACCCACGTGGAGCCTCGGCAGGAGCCCGAGGCGAGCAAGGGATGTTTGAGAGCGGCCCCGGGGCTGTGCGGGAAAATTCACGTGGCCAGAGTTTTGTGTGCCCAAAGGAGACAGAGGAGTCCTGTAAAAATGACTTTATTGATGAACAAAGGGAGAGGCCATGCAGCATTTGCCATGGGGTCACTATAACGCAGCCTCCTTTTTATCCTCATTTTCCCGGCTGCATCTCCATCTCCCTTTGCCCACTGGCTGAGGTACTCGGAAGGTTCAGACTTCCTGATCCTCCTGCTGCATGATCCTTCTAATATGCACTCCCACTACAAAATTATTCTTACTGCTTTCCCTCCGTCCTTTTCTTTCCTCAAGAACTCTCTTTACAATCTTTTACTTACTATTGACTCAATCTCTTTCTGGGTCCTCTCTGGTTTTGGGATTATTCTCAGTGCCCTCACTGCCTCTCCTTTTGTAGCCGTTTCCGGATCAGGAGGCCTGGCTGCCACCTGCATCCTCTTGCTCACCTGCTGAATGAGCTGCATTCAGCAAGGTGTCGTGCATGGGAAAAAGTTGAGGGAGTTGCTGCAGCACATCAGAGGAGGAACAGCATTCGTTTATGGTCATGGTCAGCCAGGGAATCATGAAAGCGTGTCCCGTTCACTGGAATATGAGTCCCTTTCTTATTTCCGTTTTTATTTCTTTCACCACTTCACGGTTATAATCTATTTGCAAACATCAGTTTCAGTCATTTAATTTTCCTCAAATGTTGCCTTCTTGCTTGGTGTGGTTGAATCCGCAGGAGGGTGAGGAACTCAATCTGTCTGATTGGTTATTATTTGGAGGACAGCTTGTAATCCTGTAATTCAAATAATAAATGGGTACTTTGCCTCATCAGTGTTAACTTGCATTTCCAAAGCTCCTCTCCTGGTTGCCTGAAACCAGTGCTACTGTTCCAGAGCAGCCATTGGATGACTCACAGGTGGCCCCCTTCTAATCTGTTTTTTACTTGATATTTTAGTGTTAAAGAGTCAAGGCATGACTTGATTCTTGCCAGGATGTGCGACAGAAACAATTTTATCCACGCATAGCCCGGGTGTGCAGAGAACATCATTCCATGGCACGTGAGTTTTCCTAGATTTTTTCATAAGTTTCATGCAGCTGAACCCATTGAAATCCTTGGTTAGGTATTCAACGCTTCTAAGTTGGGTAGTTCTTAGTATTTCCTTTCCTGTTGAACCCAGATTTCTTCTCTGATGGTAATTAGGTCCCCACTCCTAGATTTCCTTCTCAGCCTTTTCCAGTCCAGGTGCCTCCAGTAGTCTCTGAGGTGGGTGTTCCTTGATGTTTGCTAATGGTCTTTGATGTTTTGTTAATGGTTGTTATCTTTGTGGGTATCTTTCGGGCTATTCCCAGTCTGTTGATATGTTAAACTCATCTCTGTTGAGAGGTGAAATATCCCTTGAAAAACCCTTTAAAATTACTTTCCCCCAGGCAAAGGCAAACGAAGCCAGAGAAATGAAATGAGACTTCAAAAAATTTGAAGTTGGTATATTTTCCAGCAATCGAATCCCAGGCAGCCCAGCGTGTGAGTGTAATGGAGAGGCAGAGTGGAATTTTGCCGTTGTGTTCCCCAGCAGCTGTGGCAGTGCAGGCACAGAAAGCAGCCAAGCTGCAGCACTGGCAGCAAGGATTGGCCCCAGTGGTTGGAGATGCCAAAGGAGGGTACCCAGGCAGAGGATTTGAGCAGAGAATGTGTGGGCAGGCCCAGGGGCTTCCCCCGATGTGGAGCCCTGGCTGCTGCTGCGTTGCCTTCAGTGCAGGCTCAGTGGGGCCTCCCGTGCTGGTGCTGCAGCCGGGAAGTGCAAATCTGCGGGGCTTGAGAGCCCCTTAGGCCAGGGTGAGGGGTCCCCCCGTTCTGAGCTGTGCTGGGGCTGTTTCTGTGCTCAGGGACACTTGGGATGGGCCAAGGCACTTGGCCACCAGAGGTGCTTCTCTGCACTCCTTAGGCAGGACCCGATGTCCTGGTTGGATGTTGGGAACAGCAAAGTGCCAAGGCAGGCTGTGTGCCAGCCCAGCTTCCTGTGGGACAGATTTCATAGGAGACAGGATTGTGGCCACAAACTCTTTGAAATACACATCCCTTATATGCACCCCCCACTAGGTGTAGAATTTCTAGGATAAGGAATTCCAAACAGCAATTCCAAGGGAGATAATTGAATATTTGCCCTGGGTGTGGCTCTTATTCTTTCCAAGGCCAATGGCAAAAGCGGTACCCCTGGCATGTTTATTTCTATCACCAGCTCCCACAGAAGTTTCTTTATTCCCACCTTCGTTCTTTCTAGCTGACCTGAGCTCTGGGGGTGCCAGGGCTTGTGGAGGTCCCGCTGTATTCCTAAAGCAGCCTAACCCCCTGAAGGATCTTTCCTGTACAATGAGTTCCCCATCTCAGTCTGTTGCTTCCACATTCCCTTATCTTGGAAATACTTGTTTTTGAAATACCTTAATAAGTGATCCAGTGATTGCTGAAGAGGTCAGAATTGCTTTTGCCACCCTGTTAGCTGCCCTGATGTCACCAGAAGATATTTGAACCTTCCTGCTCAGGGCATTTCAGTGCCAGACTCTTCCAAGCACACACAGCTCCGCCGGTTGAGCTGAGCATGCGGGCGGTAACTGCGCTTGCTCTAATTCCCTTTCCTTAACCAGAGCCTGTCTTGGAACTCTTTTCCCTTCTCCTGCCCTTGCAGACCCATCCATGAATACATTTTGTCCCTCAGGCTAGGGAATGTCTCATCAATCTCTCCCAGCCTGGCTTTGGAGCTCTGTCACTTGAATGCAGCATGGGTTTGTTCCCAGCCCCTTTGCAGGCTGTTCAGACAGCAGGCTGGGTTGAACCCTTCCCCTGTCCTCAATTCTAAATCCTCCTCTGCCACTGAACAAGTTTCATTCTCTGATCACTGAGCACTACTCCTCCATGTAGAGGCTCTTTTGGTTATCAGAGCTTTAACTTGGTGCCAGACTTGAACAACAGGAGATCCTCCTGCCTTCATTTCTTGGACCTCAGCTCCCATTAAATCTGTGGCTGCACAATTCTGCAGTCAATGAGGCCACTCTGGCCACTGCGTTAAACATTTTAGCACAAGAATTCCTTTGGCATGGCCTCGTGTAACCTCTATTTTTTAAAAAGTGAGGTTGTCTTTCCTGGTAAGTATTTAAAGGTTTAATAAAAGGCAATAAGAGACAAACAATACAGGAAAAGCTTATACCATCAGGGTACTTGGCCTTCAGCCAAGAGCACACCCTAACTCAGAAAGCACTTCTTTAATGCATCAACCTCTTGCATATTCATCGGTCTTTCATGCATTGTTCAAACACATTTCCCCCAAACCTGTAAACTAGCATTTTTTCCTTCCCTGGAGGTCTGGAGTCCCATGGTCCAAGAATGTGAAAAATGTCCTGATTATCTTTTCTACCATTCTCTGACTTAGTTACTTGAACAAAAGCTTTTTACCTCACTGTGTTATAGTCCAAGAAAAATATATTTACCACAGTAGTATTTTTAAGTTTTTTTAATAGCAAAACCAGAATAAATTATATTAATACAGCAAGTTTTCCAACATTATACATGTAGCTTTCATTTTAATATTTGCCAAAAGCCAATAATATAATATGTACTATAACACACATACAATTAAAATTTCTTTTCTCAGTCCGGAAGAGCCATGGCTGGGGCAACAATCCTTTTGGTTTTATGTCATTTTCTGAAGTTTTGCTGTATCTCATGTCCATACCACAGTATTGAGGCTATCTGGGTTTAAAAACTCATACAATGTTCTGGCTCAAACAGAGAATCCTCAATCCGGGTCCTGCAATTCCGTACTAATCCTCAGAATTTTACCAGCTCCATATTATTGCTGGGTAACATTACTTCTGAGATTCCCTGGTCCTTCTCTGGGTCAATACAGGACAAACGTTCAGTCAATATATGTCCTAAATATTTAACTTTTTTCCCTTTTATTTGCACTTTTTTTTCCCCAAATACTCAAAGATGCTTTTTAGCCTGATCATTCAGCCATTTCCCAGAGGCTTCTTCCACTTGGCTGACATACTTGAGAGTTAGAGACTTCCCAATGCTCCCACTTCATCCTCCCTTAATATTCACCCCACTTTTGTATAGCTAACGATATTCATGGCTCTCTTAGGTCTTTGTTCTTTTTCTGGGAGTTCATGAATTTTGCAGGACCTTGGCTAAGCAGAAGTCTGTGTGGTCATTTAATAACATTTTCTGAACCTGATGGCTTCTGCTGTCACTTATGTACATGTCCGTGGCCCTATCTCCAAGGAGATTCCCAGCATCTGTTTGTAAAGACACTTTCCTGTTCTTCCTTCCATGGGGGTCCAGGCAGAGCCACAGCTCCCAGCATTCCCCACCTGGAGCCCACCTGTGCTCCCCTGGGCCCCAGCGCCCCCCCACAAGGGGAATTTGGGGAGGTGGGAGGGGGCAGCACCAATGCCGGGCCCCCCTGCGCTGTCGGGGTGGGAGCGGCTGCAGTGGGGACTGAGTGCGGCTGAGAGCCCAGCGCTGCCCCAGCCCGAGGTGCCCCAGCTCCATCCCTGCCCCTGTGCTGGGATGGTGCGGGTTTGGGGGGAAGAGGGAGCCAGCAGTGGGTGCTGGGCCTGGGGAGGGAGAAGGGAAGGAGAAGCAGGGCTGAAGAAGAAACTGATGAAACAATGCATGTGGGAGGAGAAGGTGGGATAGTGCAGGAGGAAGAGGCAGAATAGTAGGAGGAAGACGAGTGTGAGGGAGAGTAGGGACACAGGAGGAGGAGGAGCAGAAACAGGAACCAGCACAAGGTTTCACGCTTCCCTGTATCTGCAGCCTCTCCCCCAGCCCCAGGAGTGTTTCCCTCCCCACATGCAGCAGGTGACAGGGGAGGGAGATCCATGACTTCCACTGGGGTGAATCTTGGTGTTTTGGAGTTTTATTGCAAAGAATGTTTGTGCTTTGGTTTTTTGCAGGGTCTGAATCTTTGTATTTTGGAGGGGGCTTTTGCTGAATTTTCCGGTTTCGGCCTGTTTTGATTTATGTCTTGAATATCTGGACGATTTTTAGTTGGGGTCTTGGTGTTCAGGAGCTTCCTGCAGGCACAAGATGTCCAGTGATTTCCTGAGATGAACTTGGGTGAGGAGGAACTCCGAGACCAAGGCCCTCTTGTCTTGTTTTTTCCCCAAACAAAGGTTTGTCATTCCTGAGGCGTTGGCAGATTGAGGAGGAGGAAAAGCCCCAGAGACCTCTTACGAGGAGGGGCTGCAAACCCAGCCCAGAGCGCTTTGAGGAGGAAAGACCCTCCCTGAGCCGGAAAGGCGGCTGGAGATGCAGGCAGAGCTCAGAGCTGGTGGAGAAGCCTCATGGAGGGGAGAAGTCCCACAAGTGCTTGGAATGTGGGAAGGGTTTCAGCTGCAGATCCAAGCTGATCCGGCACCAGAGAATCCACACTGGGGAGAGGCCTCACAAGTGTGGGGAATGTGGGAAGGGATTCAGACAGAGTTTTCATCTGATCCAGCACCAGGTGATCCACACTGGGGAAAAGCCATACAAGTGTGGGGAATGTGGGAAGAGCTTCAGCGACAGGTCCTGCCTGATGCGGCACCAGGTGATCCACACTGGAGAACGGCCCTACACCTGCTTAGAATGTGGGAAGAGCTTTCGGTGGAGCTCCACCCTGAGAAGCCACGAGCGCATCCACACTGGGGAGAGGCCCTATGAGTGTTCTGTGTGTGGGAAGAGGTTTCAGAGCAGCTCCAATCTCGTTTTACATGAGCAGATTCACAGAGAGGAGAGGCCCTTCCGCTGTCCCGACTGCGGGAAGGGATTCAAGCAAAATGGCAACCTCACTATCCACCGGCGCATCCACACCGGGGAGAGGCCCTACGAGTGTCCTAAGTGTGGGAAGAGCTTTTCACAGAGCTCAACCTTGACCCGACACCAACGTAGCCACCGCTAAGGAAAGCCCTGTGAGTGCCCCAACTGTGGGAAGAGCTTTGTGCTGTGCTCCAGCTCCGTCCCCCATGGGAGTATTGGTGTTGGATGATCCCCAGTGACCCCTGTTGGGCAGAGCCCTCTTGATCTGGGCTCCTGGTGATCCCTGTTGGGTGAGTGGAAAGGGTTGTTGAGATTTCCATCCCTTCTCCTTGTGCTGCTGTGATTTGGTTGGTAATAAATTCCCTCCCTGTGCCCAGGCTGAGTCTGTTCCCGTTTGTGCTTGGGGTGGGCTCTCTCCCATTGCTTCTCTAAACTCCTGGGCCTCTTCTCAGCTAATCAGAAGAGGCGCTAAAATAATTGAGCCGATCAGAGCACCTGGCGCTGATGACTCCTTATTGTCCAGGCAGTTCCACAGCACCTATAGCTCCTCACCTGGACTCCACTCATGTCCTTCCCTTTCCCCCTGTGTTCTCCACCAGTGGAATTTTGGGAGGGGGAGGGTGTCAGAATCTGCCTGGCCCTGGTCATGGAGTGCATGGTTGCAGCTGGGGCCCTACTGGTGCCACTGGGAGCCCCCCTGGCTGGGGGCACAGAGCTCCTGGATGAGTGGGAGGGGCAGGAAGGGAAGTGGTGGGAATGGAGGGAACAATGGGGTCAGAAAGGGAAATGGGGAGGTGGGACACCCAAACAGATGTTGGAGTGGGGGGGTGTCGAAGCCTTAGGGAAGCATCATCATGGTGAGATGAGAAAAGACTCACACATCAATATGATGGAAGTCTAATCCATTTATTAATTGTACAGCGCTTCTTTTATACTTTAAACATTGCAACACGCAAGGCCAGCAAACATATCATTGGTTAGTAAGCATTGTCCATTTATTACTTGTTATTTGTTGATTGGTTTCACGTGTTTTTACAGCAATTTCTCCACCTCTTGGCTCAAGCAATCTAGCAGCCTAAGTCAGTCACGACTCTTCTACCTATTTGCTACTTTACTATATTTTCTCTGCACGTCTACCTTCTTACTTGCTACTTTAATGTACCTTCTCAGGAGTCTTCTTTTTGCTGCTCTAAGTCTTTCCCATCCGCTCATTGTTATTACTTTGTATGTTCTTTATGAATAGCTCACTGTCAGTATTCTCTCAGAACAGTGGAGAATTATGCAGTTTTCTTAAAGTCAGAGTCTCTCATATTCATGCAACACAGCCAGAGCCCCGACAGGGGGGGCCAGCAACTGGGGAGTTATGGGAAAGGTGGAGGAAAATGCGAAGAAGGGTAGAAAAGTGGAACTGGGACCACGGGAAGAAGGGTCCCGTGGCAACCATGGGGCACTGGGTGTCGAAGTTGCCTCAGAGCTCTTGGCTACTGTGGGCTGCTGTGGGGCTGCTGAGGGGTCACCCCTGGACCTGTGTCCTGCACACACAGGGCTGTTTCAGGAGATGGTTAAGTCTGAGTGTCACTTCATTAATGGCACCAACCGCGTGAGGTTGGTGGAGAGGAACATCTCCAACCGGGAGCAGTCCCTGGACTTCGGCAGCGATTTGGGGCTGTACGTGGGGGCACCTCCTTTGGGGACAAGGTTGCCAGGTACTGGAATAGCGACCCGGAATGGATGGAGCACAGACCGGCTGCGGTGGACAGGTGCTGCTGGCACAACTACGAGTTGTCCAGCCCGTTCCTCATGAAGCGCAGAGGTGAGCGTGGGGCAGAGCGCGTCCCCTCGGGCCCTGCTCTGGGAATGACCCTGGAGCCCCTCAAAACCTCCCTGGGAATCATCCGAGACACGTCAGCCCTTCTTGTGTCCATCCCCGGGGCCTCCTGCCCCCTCACCCCAAGTGACGCTGGTGGCTCTCCCAGGCCATCCCAGTCTCTCCCGGTGTCCTCACAGTCCCTCCCAGTGTCACCAGACTCCCTCTGAATTCCTCTCGGTTCACAGCCATTCCATTCCCCATCCACTTGCAGTCCTACTAACTCCACTCCCAGACCTCCACCCTATCCCAGCACCTTCCCAGTCTCTCCCAGTCTTTTCCAAGTCCTTTTTCAGTCCAATCCCGAACCACCATCCCCTCCCTCCTTCTCTCTTTGCCCCAGTCCACTCCACTCCACTCCACTCCACTCTCTCACAGTGTTTCCCCACTCTCTCGTTTCATTACCAGTCCTCTCCCATCTCTCCCAGTTCCCCTCAGCTGATCCCAGTGTGTCTTCACTCTCTCATTTTGCCCCAGTGTGTCCATCTCACTGTGACACTCTATCTCCCAGCCTGGCCACAGCTGTGATGCATTTCTACCCTGTCGAGATCCAGCTGAGGGCCAGCAGGAACTGTCAGGGCATGTGGTGGCCACCGACCTTGTGCCTAATGGGGACTGGACCCAGCAGCTCTTGGTGCTTTTGGAAACCCTCTGCAGTGAGGGGTCATCTCCACCTGCCATGTCAGCCTGGAGCACCCCCTGGGCTAGGACTGGGGCACAGCCCAGATCCCACAATGCAGGGGGAGTGGGGGAGGCACTGGTAGAGCTGGGAGGAGGATTGGGGTGTTCTAGGAGTAATTGGGAGGGAGTTTGAGATAGCCTGGTTTAATCTAGGAGTGTTGCAATGTGTTTTTATCACTTATGGTTTAGGGGAGATGTGGTTTTTCTTTAATAGTTTGTTCCTGTTCTCCCCTATGTTGTTTGTTTAGCCTAGATTGTGCCATCCTACCCAGTTGCCTGTCATACCCAAACTCCTGCCCCTTTTGGAATATTCTTTGCCCTTCCCCCTGCAAAGCTGTCAATCCCTCCTTGTGGCAACCCTCTGCTGGGAAATCCCCTTTTGAAATCCCCTGATCTTGGAAGCCCCATTGGTTTGTTTAAATTGTTCCCTCCCCCTGTGTTTCCCTCCCCCTTGTTGAATTATGTTTTGTAAATCCTGCATTATGCTTCTCCCCAGCTGTCACGATCCGCTCAACACGAGCGGGAGTCGTGATGGTTCATTCAACTCTAGGGTGGAAAAGACAAAAGCAAGAGGACTCAGGTTTGTTTAGCAGAAAGCAATAATGCAGTTTATTGAGTGCCAAAAAGAGAAAGAGAGAGAGGATGAGAGAGGGAAAGGATGGGATATAGCTACCAACAGACGGGATGCATCATCGTGGTCGTCCGACGAGATGCGTCCTCAATCTGTTGGGGAGAAAGAGATCTCGGGGTCTTTGAGGATGTTTTTTGTAGTCTTTTCCAAGGCGTCGGGTGACTGATCAAACAGGTGAGGAGTTTCAGGTACGCTTCGGGTTCCGTTGGGGAAAACAATCCCAAAACATGTCCAAGCGAACTCCCTGTCGGTGGAATAAACACAGACCACTCCATCTCTGACCAGTTCATTGTTCTCACACCTGTGGGAGCCTTGTAGAATAAACAGTTCAGAGCAGCGTGACTAGCTGTAAACCAGTCTCATGAGAAACCAGTCCTGGTCCAATGGGCACCACCTGCGAACAATCACTTGGCGTTCCTCCCATCCCTGGCCAGCGCCTTTAAACTGCAGTTTGAGGGGTCTTCTTAGGCCTCAGGCGAAGGTCGTTGGGCAGAACAAACGAGAGGCTTTTAGACGGACTCTTACACCATCCCGTGACCAACAAGTGTCGCTGAGAAACTCCATCAGCATGATGTGGTGACATTGTGGCATCTTCAGGACCCGTCACAGTAGCATATCCCAGAAAACAGGGACAGAAAAATTAGGGATAAGAAGGGAAAGAGGAAAGGAGAAAGGAAAGAAATAGACAGAAAAGTAATAAAGCAAAAATAATCACAACAAAATTGATTAAAACAATTTTTAAAACAAATCAGAATTATATTGGGTAAAATAACTCAAACAATCAAAATTCAAACAAATCAATAAAATAACTTTCAAACTACTAAAATTAAAACAAATCAATAAAATGACTTCCAAACAATTAAAAATTAAAGCAAATCAGTATTGATTATCATATGATACCCCCTCGGTCTCGTGCCCACTTATAGGTGGCATCTCTGCCCTGGTGGCCTGAGGCATCATGGGCCCATCGTGCTAGGAGCAACTCTCCCTTGTGCTCCCAGTCAAGATCTATCTTAGACACCCCTATCTTTGCAGCCTGATCTACCTGCTGATTGTTTTGCTGCTCTTCATTGGCTCTACTTCTGGGGACATGGGCATCTACATGGCAAACTTTCACTGGTAGTTTCTCTAACCGAGTAGCGATGTTTTTCCATTCTTCAGCAGCCCAAATTGGTTTTCCTCTGCGCTGCCAGTTTGCCTCTTTCCATTTCTTCAACCATCCCCACAGAGCATTGGCCACCATCCAGGAATCAGTGTACACATAGAGCTTCGGCTATTTCTCTCTTTCTGCAACATCTAGGGCCAGTTGAATAGCTTTAAGTTCAGCAAGCTGACTTGATCTGCCCTCTCCTTCAGTGGCCTCTGCGACCCGTCGTGTGGGGCTCCATACAGCTGCTTTCCACCTCCAGTTCATCCCTACAACACGACAAGAACCGTTGGTGAATAGAGCGTAACGTGCTTCGTCTGCCGGTAGCTGGCTGTATGGTGGAGCTTCTTCAGCCTGGGTCACTGGTTCTTCTTCCTCATCCATGACACTGAATTTTTCACCATCTGGCCAGTTTGTAATTATTTCTAAAATCCCGGGGCGATTGAGTTTTCCAATCCGGGCGCGCTGAGTAATGAGGGCAATCCACTTGCTCCATGTGGCACTGGTGGCATGGTGGGTGGAGGGAACCTTTCCGCTGAACATCCACCCCAGCACTGGCAGTCGGGGTGCCAAGAGGAGTTGTGCTTCTGTACCGATAACTTCTGAAGCAGCTTGGACTCCCTCATAGGCGGCCAAAATTTCCTTCTCTGTTGGGGTATAATTGCCTTCCAATCCTCTGTAACTTCTGCTCCAAAATCCCAGTGGTCGGCCTCGGGTCTCGCCAGGCACCTTCTGCCACAGACTCCAAGACAAACCGTGCTTCCCGGCTGCAGAGCAGAGCACATCCTTCACATTTGGCCCCGTCCTAACTGGGCCAAGAGCTACTGCATGGGCGATTTCTTGTTTAATCTGGGCGAAGGCTTGCTGTTCTTCAGGGCCCCAGTGGAAATCATTCTTCTTCTGAGTGACCTGGTAAAGAGGGCTCACAATCTGACTGTACTCGGGGATGTGCATTCTCCAAAAGCCTATAGCACCCAAGAAAGCTTGTGTCTCTTTCTTGTTAGTGGGTGGAGACATAGCTGTGATTTTGTTAATAACATCAGTGGGAATCTGACGTCTTCCATCTTGCCACTTCACTCCTAGGAACTGGATCTCACGAGCAGGTCCCTTAACTTTACCCTTCTTAATGGCAAAACCGGCTTCCAGGAGGATTTGGATAATTTCCTCTCCTTTCTCAAACACTTCTTCTGCTGTATTTCCCCACACAATGATGTCATCGATGTACTGCAAATGTTCTGGAGCCTCACCCTTTTCCAGTGCAGCCTGGATCAGCCCATGGCAGATGGTGGGACTGTGTTTCCACCCCTGGGGCAGTTGGTTCCAGTTGTACTGCACGCCCCTCCAGGTGAAAGCAAACTGAGGCCTGCACTCTGCAGCCAGAGGAATGGAGAAAAACGCATTGGCAATGTCAATGGTGGCATACCACCTTGCTGCCTTGGACTCCAGCTCGTACTGGAGTTCCAGCATGTCCGGCACGGCAGCGCTCAGCGGTGGGGTGACTTCATTCAATGCGCGGTAGCCCACAGTCAGTCTCCATTCTCCATCAGGCTTGCGCACAGGCCAGATGGGGCTGTTGAAGGGTGCGTGGGTTTTGCTAACCACCCCTTGGCTCTCTAGCTCCCGGATCATTTTATGGATGGGGATCACAGCATCTCGAGTTGTCCTATATTGCTGGCGATGTACTACTGAAGTGGCAATTGGTACCTGTTGCTCTTCCCCTTTCAAAAGTCCTACAGTAATTGGATTTTCAGATAGTCCAGGCAAGGTATTCAGTTGCCAAATGTACTCTGATATCAAAGCAGCTATTCCAAAAGCCCACTTAAGACCTTTTGGGTCCTTAAAATACCCACTTCTGAGGTAATCTATTCCCAAAATACGTGGGGCCTCTGGACCAGTCACAATAAGATGTTTCTTCCAATCCTTTCCAGTTAAACTCACTTCAGCTTCCACTATGGTAAAGTCCTGCGATCCACCTGTCACACCAGCAATAGAAACGGATTCTTCCCTCACATATCTTGATTGAATTATCGTACACTGTGCTCCTGTATCCACTAAAGCTTTATACTTCCATGGTTTCGATGTGCCAGACCACCGAATCCACACGGTCCAAAAAACACGGTTTTGCCTCTTCATGGCGGCGCTGGGCCCGGGCCGCGACCAGGCCGTGCTGGAGGTGCCCGAAGCGGAGCGGCTCTTTCTGAGGGAGCACCCGCTGCTCAGCCCCGCGGGGCCAGGCAAGGTGAGGTGCAGGCTGACGGGCCATGAGTTGCCCTGTCGCCTGTCGGAGCTGCAGGCTTACACCCGCGCCAAGAAGTACCAGCGGCTCATAAAGGCAGCCAGAGAGTTCGACTATGGCACGTTCGAGCCCCATGTTGGGCACCAAGATTTGTCTTGGTTTTGGACAAAATTACGGGAGATATCTCCCAAAGGAGTCCCCCTAGGAGAATAAACCCCCAGAACTCCTTCCCCCTCCCACTACCCGGTTCGGGAAGAACTTCCTTCGAGGGAAAAAACTGGAAAAAACTTGTTTATTTTAACAAACACACAGAAAAAAAACACTTCCCAGCACCAGGAAAGAACAATCCCCAGATGACACAACACGTTTTCACCAAGGTGAGTGAGGATGGACGAGCTTGGTCAGTCCCTGCTGGGAAGGGTGCAAAGCTTCTTTTGGCAGGCTTCCAGAGGCAGTCTCTGATGTTCAGATCCCTCCGTCCGGAGTCGGTGTAGATCTTCAGGATGAGGGGAAGAAGGGAGAGAGAAAGAGGGAGCAGCTGGGGGCAGTAGAAGCTGGGGCAAAAGCTAGGGGAAGAAGCGGCAGCCAAAGCGGCAAAAGCAGCAGCAGCGGCAAAAGCAGCGGCAGCAGCATCAGCAGCCCAGCCCAGCAGGCCGGGGGTCTCGCCCGGGGCGGGGAGGAAACGGCCATGGCGGCAGGAGCTCCGTGCAGACAGAGTCGGGGGGGGGGTGGGGGGCAGGGAGAGGAGTAGTCATAACACTAACCCAGGACACCAGGATTGGAATTCTTTTTCAAGATCATGGGCATTATTCCAAATTATTCTCTGAATTTTAGTAGGAAAAGTGCCTTCCTCCACTTCTCGTACCATTGAGGTAGCAACTGACTGCATCCACAATTGAATCTGGATACAGCAGAGAGCTAAAAATGTTAGCCAATTTATTCATTAATACTTCTAAATCAATGCTATTTAGAATTCCCAATCCTGTTCCCACAACACCGGTTATGTCTCTTGTTTGTTTCTTGAAAGGATCCTCCTGGTTTTGCAACCAGGTTGTCCACCCCTAGAAAAAAGTTGAACAAGCCAGCTGAATTACTGAGACATTGTTTTGCATTGGCAATTTGACTTGTTTAAAAGACCATGCCAAATTAAACAATATTTGTTGTTGGCCAGTTTTCCGAATTGCCCAAGGTCCAATTTCAAAAATTTTCAGGCTCAGTATAACCAGTGGTTGGGTAGTGGGTGTTATAACATTACAAAATTGACATTAGGTTTTCCTCAGTATTTTATGTGGTTTTTACCACACATAATTTCATAGGAAAATTGTACAACAATTCAATTTTGATTTTGAATCTTCACAAACTAAAACACGGCTGTAAGGTCCTGTGCCATAACTGTATACAGGTTTGATGAGGGATTCAGCAATTAATCTTCATGTTCCGTGGTATTATTCTGTGAAAAGTAAGTGCAACAGAATCTGCCACAAAGCCGGCAGGAGGTTAAAATGATGGAACTATTCAGCACGTAACGCAGACTGGAATTCTGTTAACTTCCTAAACATTTTGCTGCCAAAAAGGAAGTCACTCTGTACCTCCTTTAAACACAGGATAAGAGTCAGTGTAGGTGCAAACACAGGAGGCACTCCGCACTTCAAGCTGGAAAACACTCCAAATAACCATCAGCACCCCAACCCAACAGCTACCCCGTTCCCCAGCAATAATTTGTTCAGCAGAAGCATTACTAGTGAACAAAGATTGATTGGGGGAGAAAGCAGAGGCTATTGTAATTACTGAGGCAGGTTTTTGTAGCTGCTGACCAAGCTCTCAGTTTCTGTTACTGTCCTATCAATACATCATCTATGTATTGGTACACAGCTACAGTGTCAGGTTTGGATTTTTGGATTGGCCTTACAGGGAAGTTTCGCAAGTCCTGTATAACCGGTTTGATCCCTTCTTTGGCACCAGAGGGAAGAGGGTATTGTTTTATATTTAATTGTACAGGTGATTTATAGCCAGCAGTGAGTTTTCGTTCATGTATCATTTGCAAGCTGGCAGCTTTGTGAATGTTTTTCAGGAGTTGGTCAGGGGTACCAGCTAAAGCTACAAGGTCTCCCATTTCCAAAGGGTTTAGCCCTGCTGCCCAATAAACTGCGCACTGAGTTGGAGACCGTAAGTTACCTTTAACTTCTGTTGTTAAGAAAGTCCCATGTCCCCAATACCCACTAGCTGCTTGTTCTGATAATTTATTAGCAGTGTAAAGGATTTTTGTAGTAGTTACTTGTGGGTTAAAATTCTCATCATTGATAAAATTGTATTCTGTTTTAACCAAAGGTCTCAAGCTAGGGCAGCAATATTCTCCATTTTCAGGATTTTAGTGAGCGATCTCAAAAACAACCAATCACCCCGTCTCTCTGCCCACCTAAGAGAGACGGGGATTTTAGTTTCCCTGGTTCTGAAGTTGTTTTCTTATGTTCTTTTAGCACTAGTGACCACAACAAGCAAGAAGGTACTACAGTTTTTCCTTTTTTGGTTACAGCCCACCCTTCCTGGTTATAAGTTGCTTCTTCTTCCTTAATAAGTTTTTTATCCTTTTTATTATATACTAGCTTACATTCAATAGAGATCTTTCCATTTGGAATTAATGCTGCCTCGACTATTTCATTGGGTACCTCACCTTTGGCTGCGTCTTTTGCCTCTCTGTCCTCCAGCATATTTCTTTCTTCCAATTCTGAGCTCACTTTTTGGTGTGCCTTGATGTGCATAATAGCTAGGTTTTCAGGTAACTGAACTGCATCTAATGCGTGTTTAATACTTTTTCTTCTTGTGAGTTCAGCAGTCCTCTTTTTTCCAAATAGCTTAGTGTGCATGAACTACTCCAAATGCATACCTTGAGTCTGTATAAATGTTAATTTCTTTTCCTTTTGCCAGCTCTAAGGCTCAGGTTAAGGTGATTATTTCAGCTTTCTGTGCAGAGGTATTTGTTGGCAATGGTCCAGACTCTATTACCTCTCTGCTTATGGTAACTGCATATGCAGCTTATCTTTTTCCACTGATGATATAGCTGCTCCCATCAGTGAACCAGCTCTCAGCGTCCTCGAGAGGGGTGTCCTTCAGATCCGGGCGACTGGAGTAGGTGGCTTCAATGGTCTCCAGGCAGTCGTGGATCACTGGTTCTCCCATACTCCCGCTGAGGAAAGAAGCTGGGTTCACAATGTTAGTTATCACAATTTCAACATTATCTTGCTCTACCAGTATGGCTTGGTACTTTAGTGTTGGAGGTTGAGTGTTTTTCTATTACTGTGCCAATTTAAATAATTTTTCCCATTATCATGCCAATGGAGCTGGCCGGGTTGCACCCAGGACCCTTGACGACTCTACACAAAAGGGCTAGGTGGGAGCTGGGCTGGCAGAGGGGCTCTCGTGCTTCTGGAGGGGGGACTTGTGTTTCTGGAGGGGACTCGTGTTTCTGGAAAGCTCAGAGGAGGACACCCCGTCTGCAGCCACGCGACTGAACGCAGGAGAGTCAGACCCTCTGCGACCACCTGCCCTGCGTCCGCCCTGCTGCAGCCTCCTGTGTCTGCGGACAAAGCTGATCACCCGGACACAACGCTGAGCGAGGAGCTGCCCGCTCCAGCTGCTCCCACCCAAGACTGGCCTGGCCGCTGCCGCCCCTCCCGCCTGCGCACCCACCTCTCTGTGGCCACCGGGCTTTGTTCTGTGTGCAGCACTGGGACCGGAGGCAGGGAGAGGGTGCCCACAGCTAAAGAAAGGACTGGGACCGAGTTATCTGTTCACTGTTGTTGGTAGTTTTAACAACTGCTGTTGTTTCTGTTTGTACCGTTAGATATATTAGTAAAGGAGCTGTTATTCCTACCCCCTTATCTCTGCCCCAGGGTCTTGGATTCAAGCATTTATAATACTTGGGGGGGAGTGGAGTTGGGGTCTTTACTTCAAAGGAAAACTTCTGCCTTTGTTGGCAGACACCTGTCCTTCAAACCAGGACAGATTTTGGTGCCCAGACATGGGACAGAGGGCACTGAGAGGAGAGTTAAAACAGGAGTAACAGCTCTCTTAAGTGGCAATATGCTGTCCGGTTTAATCTGGTTTGGGCTCCATGTGGCCACAGATATCTCTCTCCCACTTGCAAGCCCTTATTTGAATATGGGCCCTCTCACCAAAGCTACTGCAGCTATTATCCGATTAATTTGGTGGATTGATTATGTCAGGAATTCATGGGTTTTTAATTTTTTCTGGGAAGTGGCCACATGGATCCAGAGCTGTCGTACTCTAACTGCATGTTTCTGGGGTTATTTCAATAATGGTACTTACTGTGAGGTAATGAATGCAAGGCAAATTTTCTCCCAACCCATCACCCAGTTTTTTGAGGCTACCCCACCAGTTTTCAAGCATTTCAGATCTGCTTTAAATGCTAATGACGTCACACAGTGGCTGTTGTTGCTGTTATGCCTGCTCTGTTTAGCATTCAGAGACGGGGAATATTGGATTGGACAACAACTCTGATACCTACCCAAGGGACTAGGGATGTTGCCCCAGAGTCCTCCCATGCCCCAGGCACTAGTGATGTTGCTCCAGAACATGACCCTGCCCCAGGGACTAGGGATGTTGCCCCAGAACCCGCCCCAGGGACTAGGGATGTTGCCCCAGAGTCTCCCCCCTGCCCCAGGGACTAGGGATGTTGCCCCAGAACCCGCCCCAGGGACTACGGATGTTGCCCCAGAGTCTTCCCCTGCCCCAGGGACTAGGGATGCTACCCCTGAGCCTGATGCTGCCCCACAGCCCACCACAGAAATGAACCACCCAGAGTGGGTGGGGGCTCTAGTGAAGGATATAGGCCAAATGTTGAAGGAGCAAAGCCAGATATTGAAGGAGCATAGCCAGATGTTTAAGGAGCACTTTTCTCCAGCTGGTGAGAAACCCTCCCCCTGCCCTAAAGAGGGAGAGTCAGATGGTGCTGCAGTGGAACCCGTAGATGTTGTATCTGTCCAGGTTCCAGCTGAATCACAGGGGCAGCCACAGCCAGCAGCAGTTGCCCCTGTGGAAACTAGGAAATCTAAGATTAAAACAAGGCACCTAGATAATGGGGATCAGCAAGGAGGGTCCTCACAACCAGCAAGAGAGCCAGAGGTTGAGATCATCACCGAGTCCCTCTCATCCGATAGTCTCTGTAACCTGTGTGAAGACATTGCACGGTGGGGCCGTGAGCCTTTTACAACTTGGCTACTCCGGGTCTGGGACCTTACGGGAACAGGTGTGCAACTGGATGGAACTGAGGCCAGGAATTTGGGATCCTTGGCCCAGGACTCAGGTGTGGACCAGATATTCGTAAGGAAGCAAGGCCTCCTTTCCCTCTGGGACCATCTTTTAATGAGTGTGAGAGAGAGGTTTGTCCACAAAGAGAGAATGCAGGAGCACCACCGTAGAATGCACTGGAAGACCCTTGAGGAAGGGATCCAGCAGCTGAGAGAAGTGGCAGTATTAGAGGTATTCTTTGGGAGGGATAGACAGCATGACAATGACCCTGACAAGGTCAGGTGCACAGGGCACATGCTGTGGAATTTGGCAACCCTGGGGCCATCTCAATATACCACCTTCATTGCAATGATCAATGCTGATAGCCACCAAGAGACAGTGGGTTCTGTTGCCAACAAGCTCAGAAATTTTGAGAGCATGATGAATGGCCCAATTCAGGCCAATGTCTCTGCCGTGGCCAGGGGCCTCCAAGAGGTCCAAGATAGGATGGAGGGGATGAGGGAGGAGATAAGGGAGAAGATGAGGGAGGAGATAAGGGAGGAGATGAGGGAGATCAGTGCAGCACCCGTGCAAGTCACAGGCCCCAAATCTAGAACCCAATGCCCCCCAGCTAGGGAGAGAGGGTCCACGCCACGAACTGACCTGTGGTTCTTCCTGCGAGACCATGGGGAAGACATGGGCAAATGGGATGGAAAACCCACTTCTGTCCTGGCAGCATGGGTGCGTCAGCTCAGGGAGGGAAATGCTAACCAGGGGAACCGCACTAAAATGAAAGTAGCCTCAACCTCCCATGGTAAAGGTGCAGGGTATTACAGAAGGGAGGATGATCTATTAGATCCCCTGGAAGTAACCTCCACTATGTATGCTCAGGAAGGAAATAATAACCAGGGCTACAGGGGCCCTTCCTCTAGCCAGGGAGAGGCATGGAATGACAGGATCTATTGGATAGTGTGGGTGCCATGGCCTGGCACATCAAAGCCACAGAAACATAGAGTGTTATTTGATACTGGTTCACAATGCACCCTGATACCATCATAACATGTGGGGAAGGTACCTGTTTCCATTGTTGGGGTGATGGGGGGATCACAGGAATTCACTTTGCTGGAAGCTGAGATTAGCCTGACAGGGAAGGGGTGGCAGAAACATTCTATTGTAACTGGCCCAGGGGCACTGCGCATTCTAGGCATAGACTTCCTTAGGAACGGCTACTACAAAGACCCAAAGCAGTTCAGGTGGGCTTTTGGAATAGCTGCTGTAGCGACAGAGAGCATTAAGCAGTTGAACACCTTGCCTGGACTATCAGAAAACCCATCTGCAGTGGGACTCCTGAAAGTGACAGAGCAACAGGTACCAATTGCCACCATGACAGTGCACTGCCGGCAGTACTGGACAAATCGAGATGCTGTGATCCCCATCCACAAGATGATCCGTGAGCTGGAGAGCCAAGGCATGGTCAGCAAAACCCACTCACCCTTCAACAGCCCCATCTGGCCTGTGCGCAAATCTGATGGAGAATGGAGATTGACTGTGGAGTATCGTGCATTGAATGAAGTGACTCGACCACTGAGCACTGCCGTGCCAGACATGCTGGAATTCCAGTATGAGCTGGAGTCCAAGGCAGCAAGGTGGTATGCCACCATTGACATTGCCAATGCATTTTTCTCCATTCCTCTGGCAGCAGAGTGTAGGCCTCAGTTTGCTTTCACCTGGAGGGGCGTGCAGTACACCTGGAACCGACTGCCCCAGGGGTGGAAGCACAGTCCCACCATCTGCCATGGACTGATCCAGGCTGCACTGGAAAAGGGTGAGGCTCCAGAACATCTGCAGTACATCAATGACATCATTATGTGGGGAAACATGGCAATGGAGGTATTTGAGAAGGGAGAGAAGATCATCCAGATTTTGCTGGGAGCCGATTTTGCCATTAAGAAGAGCAAAGTCAAAGGACCTGCCCGAGAGATCCAGTTCCTGGGAGTGAAGTGGCAAGATGGATGGCACCAGGTCCCCACTGAGGTCATCAATAAGATCACTGCAATGTCTCCACCAACAACCAAGAAGGAAACACAAGCTTTCCTAGGTGCCATAGGCTTTTGGAGAATGCACATCCCTGAGTATAGCCAGATTGTCAGCCCTCTCTACCTGGTCACCCGCAAAAAAACCGATTTCCACTGGGGCCCTGAACAACAGCAAGCCTTCGCCCAGATCAAACAGGAGATCACTCATGCAGTAGCCCTTGGCCAGTCAGGACGGGACCAGAGGTAAAGAATGTGCTCTACTCTGCAGCTGGGAACCATGGTCTGTCCTGGAGCCTTTGGCAGAAGGTGCCTGGTGAGACCCGAGGCCGACCCCTGGGATTCTGGAGCAGGAGTTACAAAGGGCCTGAAGCCAATTACACTCCCACAGAGAAGGAAATCCTGGCTGCCTATGAAGGAGTTCAAGCTGCCTCAGAGGTGATTGGCACGGAAGCACAGCTTCTCCTGGCACCCTGACTGCCAGTGCTGGGGTGGATGTTCAAAGGAAAGGTTCCCTTTACCCACCACGCCACGCCACATGGAGCAAGTGGATTGCCTTCATCACGCAGGGCGCCCGTATTGGCAACCCGAATTGCCCTGGGATTTTGGAGATAATTACAAACTGGCCAGAAGGTGAAGATTTTGGTCTTGCTGATGAAGAGGAGCAGAAGCAAGTGGCCCGGGCTGAAGAAGCCCCACCATACAACGAACTGCAAGAAGATGAAAAGTGCTATGCCCTTTTCACTGACGGTTCCTGCCACATCGTGGGGATGAACTGGAAGTGGAAAGCAACCATATGGAGCCTCACACGACAGGTTGCATAAGCTATGAAAGGAGAAGGTGAATCAAGTCAACTTGCTGAGCTCAAAGCTGTTCAGCTGGCCTTGGACATTGCCGAGAGAGAGAAATGGCCAAAGCTCTACCTTTACACTGATTCCTGGATGGTAGCCAATACTCTGTGGGGGTGGCTGGAGAGGTGGAAAAAGGCTGACTGGCAAAGTAGGGGAAAACCAATCTGGGCTGCTGTTGAGTGGAAAGACATTGCCACTCGGGTAGAGAAGCTACCCGTGAAAGTCCGTCATGTGGATGCTCATGTTCCCAAGAGCCGGGCTAATGAAGAACAACAGCATAACGATCAGCAGGTAGATCAGGCTTCACAGATAGAGGTCTCAAAGATAGACTTAGATTGGGAACACAAGTGAGAATTGTTCCTGGCTCGATGGGCCCACGATGCCTCAGGTCGCCGCCTATAAGTGGGCACGAGACCGAGGGGTGGACTTAACCATGGACAGCATCTCTCAGGTTATCCATGACTGTGAGATGTGTGCTGCCATCAAGCAGGCCAAGCGGGTGAAGCCCCTCTGGTATGGGGGGCGATGGTCCAAGTACAAGTACGGAGAGGCCTGGCAGATTGACTATATCACACTGCCTCAGACCCGCCAAGGCAAGCGCTACGTGCTGACCATGGTGGAGGCCACCACCGGATGGTTGGAGACCTACCCTGTGCCCCACACCACTGCTCGGAACACCATCCTCGGCCTGGAAAAGCAAGTCCTCTGGAGGCATGGTACCCCTGAGAGAATTGAGTCAGACAATGGGACTCATATCAAAAATAGCCTTATAAGCACCTGGGCTAGAGAACATGGCTCTGTGTGGATGCACCATATTCCCTATCATGCACCAGCGGCTGGGAAAGTCGAGCAGTGCAATGGCCTGCTTAAAACCACCTTAAAGGCACTTGGTGGGGGGACTTTCAGGAACTGGGAGATCAATCTACCAAAGGCCACATGGTTAGTGAATACCCAAGGTTCCACTAACCGAGCAGACCCTGCCCAATCTGAGCCCTTGGGAACACCAGGTGGAGATAAGGTCCCAGTGGTAAACCTGAGAGGCATGTTAGGAAAAACTGTTTGGGTGAACTCTTCCTCCAGCAAAGACAATCCTGTTCGTGGGGTGGTTTTCGCTCAAGGACCAGGTTGCACTTGGTGGATGATGCAAAAGGATGGAGAGACCCGATGCATACCCCAAGGAGACCTTCTTCTAGGGTGAACTATCTATGATACTGTGCCGGTAACTGCATGTATGTATATGATTTAAAAGTTTTAATTTGCTGTAGCATGTTGGCATGGGAAAAATTTGGGGTGGATAATGTTGGGGGTTGAGTGTTTTTCTATTACTGTGTCAATTTAAAGAATTTTTTCCCATTATCATGCCAATGGAGCTGGCCGGGTTACACCCAGGACCCTTGACGACTCTACACAAAAGGGGTTGGTGGGAGCTGGGCTGGCGGAGGGGCACTCCTGCTTCCGGAGGCGACTCGTGTTTCCAGAGTGGGGCTCGTGTTTCCGAGGAGCTCGGAGGAGGACGCCCCATCTGCAGTCACGGGGCTGAACGCAGGAGAGCCAGACCCTCTGCGATCCCCTGCCCTGCATCTGCCCCGCTGCAGCCTCCTCCCTCTGTGGACACAGCTGATTACCTGGACACAACGGTGAGCGAGGAGCTGCCCGCTCCAGCTGCTCCCACCCGAGACCGGGCGTGGCCGCTGCCGCCCCTCCCGCCTGTGCTCCCACCTGTTCTCTGCGGCCACTGGGCTTTGTTCTGTCTACAGCACTGGGACCGAGGGCAAGGGAGAGTGTGCCTGCAGCTAAAGAAAGGACTGGGACCGAGTTATCTGTTCTGTGTTGTTGGTAGTTTTAACAACTGCTGTTGTTTCTGTTTGTACTGTTAGATATATTAGTAAAGGAGCTGTTATTCCTACCCCCTTATCTCTGCCCCAGGGTCTTGGATTCAAGCATTTATAATACTTGGGGGGGAGTGGAGTTGGGGTCTTCAAAGGAAAACTTCTGCCTTTGTTGGCAGACACCTGTCCTTAAAACCAGGACATTTAGGAATCTTTGTGGGGAAATCCAATGTCCCCCTTTCGCCTCCAGGACTGCAGACACTGTGTGGGATACTAGCACAGTCATCTTCATGCCTAGGGTGAATTTGCATGCCTCTTGGATGTTCACTGCTACTGCTGCAACAGCTCTGAGGCACCCTGGCCACCCCTTGGCTGCCGTGTCCAGCTGTTTGGAGAGGTAGGCGACTGCCCTCCGGTACGGCCCCAGGTCCTGTGCTAGTACTCCCAGAGCAATCCCTTGTTTTTGTGAGAAAACGAAAAATGGTTTACTTACATCTGGAAGTCCCAGGGCTGGAGCTGACATAAGAGCTTTCTTTAGTTGGTTGAAGGCTCGTGTTGCTTCTGTTGTCCACTGAAGATCCCTGCTCCCTTCCGTGATTAAGGCATACAGGGGTTTAACGAACAATCCATAGTTATAAATCCACAGTCTGCACCACCCCGTCATGCCCAGAAAGGTTCTCAGTTCTTTCACTGTCTGGGGTTTTGGGGTTTGGCATATTGCTTCCTTACAGCCTTGCCCTAAGGTCCTTTGTCCAGCACTTACTTCATAGCCCAGGTAAATCACTGTTTGTTTCACCATCTGGGCTTTCTTTTGGGATACCTGATACCCCTGCAGGCCCAAAAGGTTTAGGAGGCTTACCGTCCAATCCACACATGCCTCTTGGGTCCGGGTGGCTATTAAGAGGTCATCCACGTACTGAAGCAGCTGTCCTCCTGGTGGGGGTTCCCAGGACTCCAAATTCTTTGCCAGCTCTTCTCCAAATATAGTAGGGGAGTTCTTGAACCCCTGGGGCAGTACACACCATGTGAGCTGAGTTTTACATCCAGTTTTGGGATTCTCCCATTCAAATGCAAAAATTTTCTGGCTGGCTTCATGGAGAGGGAGGCAAAAGAAAGCATCCTTCAAATCTAAAACAGTACACCAGGTTAGTTCAGGTGTTAAAAGAGTTAGCAAGGTGTAGGGGTTAGCAACCACTGGGTGTAAATCTTCAGTTATCTTATTAACAGCTCTTAAATCTTGTACTAACCTGTATGATCCATCAGGCTTTTTCAGGGGCAAAATAGGAGTATTAAAATCAGATTGACACTCCTTTAATAATCCTATTTGCAAAAAGTTTTCTATGATTGGGCTAATTCCTTCTCTGTCTTCCCTTTTCAAGGGGTATTGTTTGATCCTTCCTGATTGTTCTCCTTCCCTAAGCCGGATTTGTACTGGTAGAGCATTCTTTGCTCTCCCTGGTATATTAGAAGCCCACACTCCAGGGAATACCTGATCCTTTATTTTCTTAATAATTTCTTCTTCATTTTCAACTTCAATTTTTTTGGTTATTAGCATTAAGCTTAACAATTTCACATATTGTTGGTCTTTTACCTCCAAACAAATCTCCCCATTTTTAAATATTATTTTTGCTTCCAGCTGCTCTAGCAGATCCCTGCCCAAAAGTGCAGATGGAGCTTTAGGCATATACAAAAATTGATGAATCCCCCACTGTTTTCCCAATTTATACTTTAATGGTTTGCAAAAATATGCTTTTTCAGATTGGCCAGTTGCTCCCTTTACTACAACATAATCATTTGTTATAGGTATCAGGGCCTTGTTTAACACCGAATATGTTGCCCCTGTGTCTACTAAAAATTTCACCTCTTTTTCATTGTTCCCTAGTTTGATTATAACCAGAGGGTCCTCTAGGGTAGGGCCCTCCGGTCCCCTTCAGTCCTCCTTTACGTGAGCCACCACCCCCTCCCCTTTTCGGTCACCTTTTCTCTGTTCGTCACCCCTTCTTAATTCTGGACACTGGTTTTTCCAGTGTCCAAATTTCTTGCAAAATGCACATTGGTTTTTTTCCAGTCAGGGTGGTCCTTGTTTTGGGGGACCATGCTCACGTTTCTCTTTTACATTTTCTTGTATTATTGCTACTAGTTTCTTTGTCCCTGGTTTACACCCCTCTTCCTGATTGCTGAAAACTCTCCATGCCTCATTTAGCAAAGTTTCCAAATTCCGACTTGCTGGGCCCCATATCTTCTGGAGCTTTCTCCTGATGTCACCTGTAGATTGCCCTAAAAACAAGTTTACCAATTGTTGTATTCCCTCATCAGATTCAGGATCCAGGGTGGTGTGCCGACGCATTGCCTCTCGCAATTGGTCTAGAAATTCAGAAGGAGTTTGAGAGGAATTCTGTTTAATAGCATAAAGGGCTGACCAGTTTATAGTCCTAGGAATTGCTCTTTCCAATCCTTTTATTATCAATTCCTGATATTTTGTTAGCCGTGCTCTTTCCTCTGGCCTATTAGCATTCCAACCTGGGTCCTGAAGGGGAAATACATCCTTAACATCATCCTGTGTTATTCTACAGTCATCCTCAGCCAGATCTTTAGACACCTTTAAAACCATCTGCCTCTCTGATTGTGTTAAGGAATCAAGTAGTATCTGAATGTCAGTCCAATCAGGCCTATGTTGTTTAACCATAAATTTCATCCTTTTAGCAACACTTAGTGGGTCAACCCGATAATTTTTAGCAATCTTTTCCCAGGAATCTAAATCCCAGGCAGTAAAGGGGACTCTGACTAACACTGTCTCCCCCTCAGAGGTGACTGTTTTCCTTAAAGGGGCTTGTATGGTCTCTCTCATTTTTCTTCAGGTCCTTGATGCTATAGGGCCCTGTGGGGAGCGTTCTTCCTCCTCACTATCACTGGAGGGTAAGGGTGGATACAGTCGGGTTGGCTCCTGTGGCTCGGGAGTGGGGGGAGAGACTCCCATATTAATTACTGTCCTCTCAAGTGAGGATGAAGCAGGGGATGAAGCAGGGGTAAAACCTGAAGTTGATGGCAATTCCAAATCTACTTCCCCTACCACCCTCCTCCTTCCTTGTCTTTTAGGGGGTGGTCTGAGCAATTCTTCTGTCTCCTCTTCCTGAGTCTCCATACAATATACCTTGTCAGGATGTGTACACCTTTGATTTATTGAGCACGTGCTGCAACACCTCCTGGGTTTTTCCTTATTAGCTTTATTAGCTTTCTTGAGAGCCAACACTAAAGGGTCAGAGGATGGTCTAATTCCACAAGCCCTTTGCCACTCAGGGTGATTCCTAACGGTGAAAAACATGTCAGCATAAGTAACTTCATGCCACTTCTGCTCACGCCTAAGGAAAAGCATCAGCTGTACCAAAGTGTTGAAGTCCAACGTCCCTGATGGGGGCCACTTCGCCCCCTCCTCAAGTTTATAAAGTGGCCACCACTGTGTGCACAACTTAATAAGCTCTCTTTTAGTTTCTGTATCCCTATGATCCACCAACTCTTTCCAATATGCCAAAACACATCCTAAAGGACTACCTTTAGGAACCTCTTTGCTTTCACTTGCCCCCATACTGAAAATTCTTTTTTTTTTCTCAAAGCTTTTTAACCTTATCCCAGCTCCGGAGCTTCACCTGGCAGTAACTTGGTGCAAAGATTTTCCACTTATTCACATGTCTGACCCACAATCCTCGACAAACTACACAATGAAACACAACTCAGAGGCTACAGTCACAGCCCTCTCTTGGACAGGGAAGTTCCTTTGTCCTGGGATCCCCCTCCCTGAACCTTCTATTCCTTGGCATATAATTTTATCAGCAAAGGAAAAGGGAAAGGAAAAAAACAACCAACAAAGTAAAGAGTTAACAGTGAAAACCAATGAACCAAATCACTTTAAATGACTCAAAAAACCCACACATATCACAACCAAACACTCTTAAACAATTCACTTATAAAACTTTAACATTGAAAACCAATAGACCAAATCCCTTAAAATAACTGTAAGGGACACACATATTACAACTAAACACTTTTAAACATTTCACTCACAAAACAACAAATTCTCTCCCCCTTTAGTTACTAATCATAGGTATCAAATCTCTCTTGTTATCCCTAGGGTTAAAATTCACAAAGCTATGCCAAAAAACTATCAAACTTTGGCCAAAGCACAATTTTTCTGCAGTGGGGGAAGAAAGCAGCTCTGGGCTCACGTCGTAGCCTCACCCCTCTGCACTTAGAAACTAGCCACTCTTAGTCAAAACACCACCTTTCACACTAACAATTTTAAAGCTCTACGAACAACTAACTATATTTTTTTTTCACAAATCCACAATTCTTCTGCTTACACACAGTTAAAATACACACACAGCCTAGCTTACACAATTCAAGCGTAATGCTAGCACTCCAAATTCCTCTTCCCTCCTGGGCGTAAATATCCCTTTTACTACTCAGGTGTAAACCTCAAAATTTTTTTACCACTTACAAATGCAAAACTTTTGCCAACAAACTCCCAAAAGCACACAAACCAAAACACATACAGCGTGCCACTGACCCACAATTCATGCACACAAAGCTCCCAAAAACAAGCTGCACATTCAACACACACATACATTTGGCACACGCAAACTGTGATCAAGCCTACAAAAGGAGTCACCACACACCGACACCTGCAAGCTTGGTGACCCAAGCTGAAAATTACCACCACGCTGCCTTTAAACCACAAATCAAGCTGGAGCCATCACTGCTCCTGTACCACAGCCAATGCTGGCAATGCTGTTATTGCCGCTGCCCGAGCTTCGCTGAGCCACTGCCACACGAGCTTTGCTCCCGGCGGCGACAACTGGCCCGCCGCTATCCCCCTACGGGGCAAGAGCTCCTGGTGCTGTTAGCAACCTCACCTGGAACACAAACCACTACCAAATTCTGCTGAGACTTACAAACAAATCCACTTAACCTTTTTTACTGTGCGCTCGATGTCTCGCAGCATCTTACCAGTTTGCCTCTCTTACAGGTCCCTATCTATAATTTATAAACATACCTTTTTGTCTGTATCTCCAGCAGTTCTATTCTGCTCCCCGGGGTGCCAGTGAGGAAAAGGAGGCCTCTTCCTAGGAAGATCCCAGGTGGGTGCTCTAGAGGGATCCCGAACCCCACTGTCCCCTCGGCCAGAGAGAACTGGGTCTCAGCAGAGTCGCCAACTGATTTACCAAAATATGAGTATTGGTCTAATACCGATACTCAACTGTGACGGAAAAAAGACTCTCTAACAATTTAAAGTTAGAAAGTGTATGTTTATTCAGCGCTGGGCAGCAGCGTGAGGTAATCCTCTAATACACACTGCAAAATCACAGGTGATCACAAAGTCTATTTATTAGCAAAGGATTCCAACAAATGCAAATTCATAATAATAGCCCCTCCCATCACCCGCTTCCTATCATAATTAGCTTGAATAGCTATTAAGAATGTGTGATTGACGTCTTAAATTAAGTCTGGGGTCGTTTTTGTGGGGAGGGGTCTTAAAAGGAGGAAGTAAGGCGAGTCGTCCTCACCCTAAACTCTTGACCTTTTCTATCACTGACAATACAAATTATTTCTGGGGTTCCTTTGGATCTGCTCACTAGTTTCGTCTTTTCCCATTGTAAGCACAGCTGAGCAAACATGAAATGACAGACAATCAATTATTTAAGTTTCAGATAACTACTCCCTTCTAACTTTTAATTGTTTTCAGCAAGGTAACTAAAATCCTAATTTTCTAAGATTAGTGTTTCACTCTGCCGACATGAATTTTCCCACACAGCCCCAGGTACAGGGCAGCCACCTCTGATCTACCCACAGGAACCAGGACGAGCCAGCGCTGCTCCGGCGGCGGCTCCTGCCGAGGCCCCAGCAGGAAGGAGACCGCGGGCAGCCGCTCCCGCAGCGCCCTCAGCCCAGCGGCAACACGGGCCAGGCACAGCACAAGGAACCCGCCGGAGCCCCCTGCCGCCCCCTCCATCCACAGCGAGCCCCGAGCCCCTGCAGAACCGAGCGCGGCTCCCACCTGCGCGGGGGCCGCCTCCCAGCTCCGCCGCCGCCTCACCGGGCTCCGGCCGCTGCCGCCCCTCCCGGACCTGCACAGACGCTGCCACAACGGCGCCTTTGGCCCCGGGGCCGGGCTCGTCCCCGCTCTGCCCAATCAGCGGGCGAGAACGAGGAGTGACGGCAGAATCAGCCAATGGCAGCGGGGGGCGGGCTGTGCAGCCGGCAGCAGCCTCGGCCCGCGCTCTCAGGGCCCCCGGGCTGTGTGTGGGGAAAGCCGCAGATGAGGAACAGCCTGGAACAGGCCCGGGCCCCAGGCGGGATTCGCCTGAAAACACAAACAAAGTTCCCCGCAGCTCCCGAGATGGCACAGATTTCTGGGAGAAAACTCCAAAAACTCAGAGCAGGAGAATGGGAAGTAAATGAAGACCCTTAAAACCAGCTTTCCACCATCCCTCCCTCCTTCCAGCTGCACTTCCTACCCCGGCAGTGCAGAGTGTGAGAAACGACACTCACTTTGTAAATTTTAAAGGTTTAATAAACTTTAACAAAATATATTAAAGGACTTTTGAAAAAAGATGCTCACTTTTTCAAAATTTCCAAGGTTTATTAAACCTTAGCATAAAAATACAACAAAAGACCGAATAAGGAGAAAGATCAGCACTGGGAGCACAGGACTAAACCCCCACGTGCTCACCTCCAGAATGGATGTTCTGCCTTTTATGCCCCCGGGCCCTCCCAAAGCCTCGTCGCTGAGCTCCTTCTCTGCCGTCCATGGCTGGAGACTTTCTTACAGCTTGGCTGCAGGGCAGGTGTAGGGACAAGCCGGCCCTGCCCAAATGCCCCGACTACCTGAGCCATGTCTGACAGCAATACAAGGGAGAGGGGAAAGAGGACTATGGAGGATATATTACAAAACCATCATTATACATCCACAAAACTTAACATACACACAATATTTATCCTATAATTGTGAGAGCCAACCATTGTATTACTTGTCTATAATAAATCTCACTTTTCCTTTTCATAAGTAATTTTGCTCAAAGAATTGACTGTTATTTTCAATTCCAATGATTCACTGTTCTCAAAATTGAGTTTTATCATACTAGCATCTGTTGAGCTGGGTGAGATCAGTGGAAACCGAAAAATCTCAGGTTTTCCTTAGGCCCACTCATTTGTATTGGACAAAAGGGAATCATAGAGGCCTGATATGGCCCAGCCTCGGCCGCACTCTCAGGGCCCCCCAGGCTGCGTAAGGGGAAAGCTGCAAACAAAAACCTCTTCCTTCCCTTCTCTGCCAGGTCAGGGGAGCTCCCCAGAGACAGAGGAACTTCAACTCCCTTTATCTCTGGAGGATCTGCTCAGGTACACAGTGCTGGGTGTTTCCAGCTGGATCTCACCTTGCAGGAACACACAGAGCATCTCTCCTTTCTCAGGGTTTGCACCTGCCCGAGCCCATGGGGAGGGGCTGTGGCCGCTGCAGCTCAGGAGCTCTGAGGGCAGAGAAAAGGGAGTGACCCCGAGCAAGGGGTCCCCAGGGGAGCACACACACTGCGGGGGAGGGGGCACATGAGCCCCCGGACCCCCCTGCTCTGGTTTTGACTGTGAAACGGTTTCCTTCTTCCCAGTAGATGGCACGTGTTGCCTTTGCATGGCAATGCTGTGCATCAAACACAGCGAGTGGTTTGCTTTCTGCTGAGCAGGCCTTGCCCTCTTCATGGACTTCGCAGTGTCCCTTGGTACAATGCAATGTTTTCCACTGGGCAGGCGATGCCTGGGAGAGTCTGCCTGGAACAGAGGCTGGACAGTGTCAAAGAAATCAAGTTGGTGTTTATTCAAAGGCCTTCAAAGGATGCACCTTGGGCAGTACAAGAGCCCGGCCATGGCTCTGCCCAAGTCAGACAAGCGTCAGGTGGACGAGCGTCAGGTGGACGAGCGGTCACAGGTTTTCACACTTTTATAAGTTCAGGTCCATTTCCATTCTTGGGGTTCATTGTCCAATTCCAGCTTCAGGTTATGAAATTCCTTCCTCCCACATTGCTGTCTTCAGTTCCCCATTGTTTAGACTTTTGGGCCTAAGCTGCGACAGTGTCCTTGGTTCTCAGGCTGGAAAATGATTGTTTGATCTAACTCAGCTGTGAATAGAAGTTTAGATGAAATTCAGAGTTACACATGAAGCTAGTACACAACTTGAAAAATATTAAAGGTAAAACTAAAGCCATCAAAGGCAGGAATGAATGTTGAGGGGAGAGGCAAAGAATGCATGAAACAAAGGCAAAAAATGCATGAAACACCTGTACCGTGTTTCTGTCCCTGTTTGTCAAGTGACCATCCACATGCTAGAAGAGGACGATGTTATTTCTACAAGGTTTTTCCCATGAACGTTTGTGAAAACACTCTTGATTATGTCCCGGTCTTTTTATTTCTGGCTGCCTACATCTCCAGTTGAGCATTCCCCACACCAGATTTCTCCCCACAGAGGCAAGTGGCAAGAAGCAACTGCGTATCCTTCTCCTGACCTGGATTCAACAGGGCACACAGCTTCCTCTTCCATGCTCTTTCCCAGAGAAGTTGCCTGTTCAGGCAAGCCAGCCTTGTGCCTCGCCTGCTTGGCTTCCAGCATCTGGGAATCGCCGCCTCCTGTGCCCTCAGGAGGTGATGTTTCAAAAGAGACCAGCACTAATGGACCCCAGCACCTTCAGAAACATTTTCCCTGGGACCTTGCAGCCTGAAATCTCCTCTCCTCGTGGCCCCAGCGGAGGTTTTGCTGGCCCTTTTCCTCTTGTCAGAGGTGTGAACCTCAATGGATCTGCTGTGGCTGTGGCCGGGACGGGCTGTGGGGGCTGAGCTGGTGAGTCCTGGGCTGTGGGGGCTCCCCCCTTACTGTGAGGAGGCTCCCTGGGGAGGAAGAAGGCTCTGCCATGAGCCACGGGGCCTGGCCTGCGTTTGCCTGCTGCCCATTTGAGGGAAAGAAAGAGGAAGATTTCATCAGGGCTTAATGGGAAATGACCTTTTGGTGCTTCTGGTCCTTCTCCCAGCTTTGCCAGCAGAGCAAGGTCTGTGGCCCTGCCACCCGCTGTCCCTCAGAACGCACCCAGAGCTCTCCCTTGTTTCCCTTCAGGAGATGCCGGGTGGCCACTTCAGCTTGAAAGGGCAGCGGTTGTTTCACTGTTGCATTTCTTGGTTTGTTAAAGCCCCTCCTACCCCTCCAGTGCTGGAAGACACAAAGTTACCGTGCTGAAGGAAAGGCGAGCAAAGCTTGAAGAAGGCTGAAGAGAGCACTGAGATTCCCCCTTTTCCCAAGAGCTTTCTTCAGCTGAAGCTGCTGACAAGGACCAGATTTGACAGCCCGCAATGGCTTTGCGCTTGTTTTATTTTTGGGGTCCTGCGTGGGACGTGGTAACCGGGTGCTGCACAGGCTCCGGCGAGGGGTCAAAAACGCCCGCCCCACACTCAAGGGTGCCAGAAGATCTGCTCCAGCTCTGGCCTGTCGGCAGGGTGCTTGGACAAACACCAGCGGATCAGATGCTCGCACTCTGGGGAGAGAAGCCAGAAAGTGCCGGTCACGGGCACAAGGCTCCCGCCCGGCTGCCACCCCCGGCGCCCCACAGGACCCGAGCCACCCTGCCCCGTGCGGGACAGCGGCGTGGCGGGACATGGCCACCTCCTTCAGCCACGCTGCCACGCCCAGCCCGTCGGCACGGGCCGCCTCCTGCGGCCGGGCCTTGAGGGCGCAGCGAGCCGCGTTGGAGGCTGCGGTGCGCCGCCTTCCGCCACAGCCCGCCTTCCTGAGGCCGGATACCAACCCGGAGAGACCTGGCGCCTGAAGACGAGCTGCCCCGACTCGATGGCGCGGTCGTCCCCGAAGGGGAGGCTCCCGCAGACCATTTCGTACAGCAGCACGCCCAGGGACCAGACGGTGGCCGAATGGCCGTGGCAGCAGCCGAGGCCGATCCACTCGGGCGGGCTGTACGCGCGTGTTCCTGGGGGAGCCGGGCGGCGCTGTCCGGGCGCAGCCGCTGCCTTGCAGAGCCTGGCAGACAGCCGGCCTCCTGGCTGAGGCAGCGGCTGCGCCGGCGGGTCCTGCTGCCCCCGGAGGCCACCCCACGTCCTTCAGGCAACAGGCCAAAGGCAAGAAACCGCTGTGCAAGGCAAAGAAGGCCAGCAGAGCAGCCCACGGCCTTGCCGGCCAGGCAAGCCAAGGGGCTGGGGCCCGGCTTTGCAGCCCCTCTCTGTCAGCAGGGCCGGCTGCCAGCTGCCCTTTGGCTCGGAGCTGATGTCGCGCCCCAGGAGCCAGCAGCCGGCTGAAGGCCGCAGCCCGCAGCCCCAGAGGGAATGGGGCCGTGCAGTGCCTGGCACTGGGAGCAGGGCCCGGGCCGGGGCTCACCAGCAAATCGTGTGAAGGCACGCTCCTGGAGGAAGGTGCCACAGCCGAAGTCAATGAGCTTCAGCTCGCCGCTCTCCGGCTCCACGAAGAGGTTCTCCGGCTTGATGTCGCTGGTGCACGGCCGCAAGCACTGCAGTGCCACACGGCCTCCAGCACCTGGCAGAAAAGCCAGCGCCACTGCCTCGCACAGGAACTCGTGCTCCAGCAGGAGCTGCAGGAGATCCCGAGATGCCTCCGGGCGCTCCATGACCAGCAGGAAGCTGTCCGGCAGCTCAAAGCAGTCGAGGAGCTGGATGATTGAGCGGCAGCCAGAGCCCACCTTCTGCATGAGCAAGATCTCCAGAGGAACACGGGTGCCGTCGGGGCTGTGGGGAGGAGACAATGCCTGCAGCAGGCCCAATGCTGCCCTGTGGCTGCTGCGCTGGCCCCTGCCTGGGATGCCCGGCGTCCCCTCTGGGCAGCCTGCCTGCTGCTTGGGCTTCGTGCCAAGCCCCAGGGGATGCTTGGGACGTGGCCCCTGCCCGCCCCACCCTGGTCTCTGCTATTGCCAGGCCCGCCATGCCCTGGCTCTGGCTCTGAGCCCACGCCCACCATGCCCCCGCCATCCCCTGCCGGCCACTGCCGGCTCTTGGGTGTATCCCAGCCCTCCCGGCCCGCCCTGTCCCGCTGGCCCCTCTCACGCACCAGCTCATCCCACTGCAGGACGCTCTCCCGGGCGACGCGTTTATGGCCACCTGCAAGCCATGGAGAGAGGGAGGCTGAGCTCAAGCCCTGTCCCTCCCCGTCCCTGCCCCTCCTCCCACGCCCGGCCGTCGCGGCCACTCACCGGGCTCCCGTCCGAGAGGGGGTACTGGAGAAAACAGTGCCCGAAGCCGCCGCTCCCCAGCTGCGGGTCCAGCTGGTACAACTCCTGCAGCCGCTTCTTTTGCCCTGCGGCCAAGAGCGAGCCATCAGCCTGCGCCCAGAACCCCCTCCCAAGTGCCCGCCAGTCAGGCGGGCCGAGACCACCAGGGCTACCTTGCTCTCACCTGCTTCCCGCTGCCCGCCGGGCAGCGGCCACCGCCTCTCGGCAGCTGTCGGGTTGGCCAGCGGCACAGCTGGGGCGGGGCAGAGCACAGAGGCGGCTGCAGGAGGCGCGTGCGGCCGGGCAAGAGCGGCACCGTCGCTGTCCCCGGCGTCGTGGGCTGCCCCTTGCTGTCGGGGGACGGCCGGGGCTACAGCAGGCTTGGCACAGGGGGTGCCAGGAGCAGCTGCAAGGCAGACAGGGCCGTTTGAAACCTCTGAAGCCTTTGGCGTCAGAGGCACTGGAAGCAACCGGGGACTAGGCTGCTCTCAGGGGCCCTGGCCTGGCCTGGGGAATCGCCTCAAGAGCCCTGGAGGATCCTCAGACGGCTCCTGGGCACATCTCACCTGCTCTTAGGGAGGCCTTGGTGCTGCTCGAGGGCTGTCTTGGGGGAGCTTCCTGGAGATGGAGTAAGCCCCTCGGTGTCTCGAGGCTCGTCTCCACCACCAGGCTGGGGCTCTTGCCAGCTGCCACAACCGGCACAGCATCCTGGCAGCTGTGGGCCGGCAACTGCCGGCTCCAGGACGCTTGCCGCTCCACCAGCTGACCCGGATAAGACCCCCCTGCCTCAGGCTGGGCTCCCGTTTGGACTGCTGGACTTTCCCTGGCCACGTCAATGGTCAGGCTTGCACCCATGAGTCCAAGGGAGCTGGGAGACCTGTCCACCGGCTCTGCACCTTGCGCAGGCTGACAGGTCTCACTGAGCCTCTGCCAAGGATGATGGCTGTCAGAGATAGCAGAGGCTCCTGGTGGGATGGAGGCTCTCTGACAGCCTGAGGCCCCTGCATGGATGGCAGCTCTCTGCTGGTGTGCCACCCTTGCAAGGGCTGAGGCTCTCCCAGACGTGGAGGGAGGCCTCTCCAAGGGATGGGGGCTTCCTGTGGAGCCAGACGAGCCACAGCGAGGCAGGTGGCCCCGCTTCACCAGCTCCTCCAGTTCCCTCCACAACGCCCGCCACATCCCGGAGTAGAGCGGCGCACGTGTCCCACTGCCACCCCAAAGCAGCAGCATCAGATGCTGCAGCTCCTGGGCCATGGCCACCAAGGGGCCGCAACTGCAGGGGCTGCCCAGGGGGCTGGCGGGAGCACGTGGCTGCTTGCGAGGGCCTGCCCGAGGCCTGCAGGGCCCGGGAGCCACAGGGGCTCCTGGCTTTCTCCGGAGCCTCTGGGCCGCACCGCGGGGCACTTGCTCTGCTTTGCTCTCCCTGTCTGCCGCCTCCGTGGCTGCCAGTGGCCAAGGGCCCAGCAGGCAGCCACAGTGGTCAGCAGCAGGACAAGCGCAATCGCTAGCACGTCACCGTCACCCATGGCTCCGGTGCATCCCATCGCGACTGCCCTGGCAGCTGCGGCTGCTGGCCCCTCTTATACAGTGACAGCATGCTGATGTCACAGTGCAGTGGCCAGGACATCACAGCCCTGCCTGGCACCAGCGCTCAGCCCCTTTGTGCCGTCACAGCCCAGCCCAACTCAGGGATCAGCCAAAGCGGCTCATGGCTGAAGGCGCACGTGGCCAGAGAAAGCCTGGGAAGAAGAAGTCTGCAAGTACAAAGAGCAGCTGGGCCCGTTGCAATGAATGCCTTCCCCTGAGCAAGGGGCACATCAGGAGGAGCGCTGGTGCCAGCAGTGTCAAGCCCACAGCTCCCAGGACACTGCAGCATTCCCAACTGGAAACACCCACCGCTCTGTGCCTGAGCAGATCCTCCAGAGACAAAGGCAGTTGAAGTTCCTCTATCTCTGGGGAGTTCTCCTGCACTGGCTGTCGAGGGCAGGGAAGGTTTGTTGTTAGCAGCTCACTGACCTCTGCAGTGCCTCTGCTCTGAATAAATCAGGATTTGCCAAGGAGCGCTCATGGTGCTCCCACTGCTGTGCTTTTGACTGCCGTGAGGTTTCTTTCTTCCCAGTAGCTGGCACGTGTTGCCTTTGCATGGCAATGCTGTGGATCAATCGCAGCGGGTAGTCTGCTTTCTGCTGAGCAGGCCTTGCCCTCTTCAAGGATTTTCCAGTGCCCCTTGGTACAATGCAACATTTTCCACTTGGAAGGCCGTGCTTTCCAGAGGCTGCCTGGAACAGAGGCTGGACAGTGTTCAAGGAATCAAGTCGGTGTTGGTTCAAAGGCCTTCAAAGGATGCACCTTGGGCAGTACAGGAGCCCAGCTGTGGCTGTACCCAAGATGGACTTGAGATGGACCTGCTAGGCAAACTATTTTCTTTTCTTGTGCTGTTTTTCTGAAGATGAATATGAAATGAATAGAAAAGGAACCTGTATTGTTCAACTGATTCCTTTTGTGAGTTGTGTTCCAATTGTAGTGGACTGGAGTCATGGCACAGGAGGTTTTGGGATCTACAGAAACACCTCTGGTATTTTGGACTTAAGAAAATGACAGATCATCATCTGGAACAACAGTGCATTGTCACAGCCAAGGGACATCATCCAGAGACTGTAATTATCACAGGTTTGATTGACACAGGAGAAGATGTGACTGTTATTTCACATATTCATCATGGCCCCTCACTCGAGCAGATTTTGGAGTTGTAGGATTGAGTGACGTAACTGTAGGTGGTCTATTTGCTATTGTAATTAATGTGAAACATCCTGAGGGCCAACAAGCTGACATCAGGCCTTGTGTTACCAATGCTCTGTATAATTTACGGGGACGAGATTGTTTATCTCAATGGGGTGTAGAAATCATGTGGGCTTTTAGCAAGGGCCACTGTGCTGTAGGATCCTGAGTGATGGTTGTGACCTTGGCATGGTTAACAGATAAGCCTTTCTGGGCCCTCCCTATTGAAAAGCTTACTGCACTACTAAAATTTAGTAGCAGAACAGCTGCAAGCTGAGTATATTGAAGAACTATTCAGGCTATGGAATACTCCTGTTTTTGTGATAAAAAAGAAGTCAGGGAAATGTAGATTTTTTTGCATGATTTATGGCAGATAAATGCTGTGATGGCCAAAATGGGAGCTTTACAACCAGGTCTCCCAACACCCAAATGATTCCACAGGGTTGGAAAATAATTATTGATTTAAAGGATTGTCCTTTTACTATTCTATTTGCTATACAAGAGAAAGAAAAATTTGCTTTTATGGTGCCTTCTTTGAATTTTGCTGAATTTAGCAACTCATTACATGGATGATACCTTGTTGGCATTGAAAAATGAATGATAATTGTCAGCTTTTGAATAATGTGCTGTCACAAATTTGGAAACGTTTTGTTTATTTCTTGTCCCAGAGAAAGTACAGAAACAAATGCCTTGGAGATATTTGGGGTTGATAATAATCAATACTCAAATTGTTCCTCAACCTGTCAAATTAGATATTGAAGTTAAAACTGTTACTGATTATAGAAATTGGTTGATGCAATAGGTTGGATTCGGTCATACTTGGGGATAACTAATCATCAACTGCAACCTTTATTTGCATTACTATCAGGAACTATTTCCTCTACTGATGAGTGTGGACACTGCTGAAGGCGTAGGCACATTTTAGCTGGGCCTTTTCTCAGGTTCTTTTTCTCAGGCCATGAAACTTTCTCAGCTCTAGCCAGGATTTTTCCCAGGCTAGAGGCTTTTCTCTACTGTAAACACAAGAGAAAGAATTATAACAAAAGATAAATACCTGCTGGATCCGTGGGAATGCCTGGGACAAGAGGTGTCTCTTTCTCTGACCAATGAACTGTCTGTGTTTTGTTTTCCACGAACTGTCTTATTTAAAGCCATGGCTTTCTTCAATAAACTGTTATTTCTTGCACCATGGAAGAGAGTGCCATGTTACTGTGTCTTTTTGCCGCTCCGTAACCCTTATACAGCAACAATTGGAGGTGTCCACCAAGATTGAATTCGACCAAGATTGCCCCGGATTCGTCCTCAGGAAGTTCCGTGGCAGCGGAGCCGTGAAGCCAAAGTCCCGTCGCGGGGAGCCGCACAGCGCGGAGTGGCACGGAGCAGTGCGTTCTCGTCGGCGTGCCGAGAGCCCGGACAGCAGAGCCAGCGGAGCCGGGAGCCGTCTGGCAAGCCACGGGCAGCGCTGGACTGTCTTCTTCCTCATACGAGGGAGGTACTTTTTTTGTTTCCCCTCCCCCTGCCAGCTTAGTAGCTAGGCGGAAAACTTTGTAACAATGCGGAGTCATTTAGCCAAGCAAGACGAAACCATACTTTCAATTTGGAAAGGTGTTTTGGACGGCTTCGAAGTGGCTTTTGCTCCTTCAGCATGGGGAGAACTGGGAGATCAATTGTATGATGCCCTTCCAGGAGGGGACAATTTACTTCCCTCTCTATTGGATACTTGGGCAATTGTTAACGAGGAGAAGGGCTTTGCCTGTCAGTCTGGGAATGTACAGGAAGCAGAAGCAGTCTCTCACTCTGTAACCCCTTCTGAGAATCTGCCCAGCCCAGAGGCTCCCTGCCAGAGGCTCCCCGCCCACAGCTTCCCGATGAGAAGCACACAGCACCCAAAGATCACACGCCTGTTTTTTCTTCTCCAAGAGAGTTGGAGTGACCGATCCTCCCTGCAAATGGCGGTGAGGAACGCCCTTCCCCACTCGTCCTGCAGGAGCCCTCACCTGCCACACCCCGGGCGTCAGGGCCGGGACAGTCACCCGCTAACGTCATCGCGCCCCCATCGCCTCGCGGGAACAGCACCAGAGCCGGTGCCTGCAGCAGTGCCAGCACCAGCTTTTCCTATCGATGTTGCTGTGCAGATAGTTGGCACCATGGCAGAGCAAGTGGCGGCTTTGTACACCATAACTGTGCCTTTCACAGGCTCAAGTGGGGCAACCCCCATCAGCGGCGGTCATGCCGGCGCAGCCATGGGTCGTAGGTGGCCCAGCTGCGGGGGCAGGTCCTCGCTGCCTGCAGGCCTGCACACAGGGGCACAACAACAGGCACTGCTAGCTGCAGGGATGGAGTCGGTGCTGCCTTCTACGCAGCCCTCAGCGTCAGGCCCCTCTCACCCAGAAAGGCCGGCATCCCCCTCCGGTTCTTCAGGGATGCTGCTGCATCCTTCACCGTCTCCAGGGCCTTTTGCTTCGGAAAGCAGGCCCTGCAGTGACTCCATGACAGCTAGACTTAAGAATCTCCGCAGTCTTTGGGAAACAATTAAAATGTGGGCATTGCAGCAGGGCCATTGTGACTTGCTGGAACGGGTGGAGATGCAAAAGAGGGGTGTCTTTTGGGGGAAGGGAGTGGATGAGAATGTCCAGGTGGACGCTGCTGAGCTTGGTCCAGTCCCTGAGGAAAACCCGCCACAGGATTGTGATAAGAATGGCCAGGGGACCGGCGGGGCTCAAGCCTTTCCTGTCTTTAAGGCTGCTTCCAATACAGGACAGCTGGACAGGCATGGTTCTATAGCTTGGTCATGCTGTTCAGGATTTGCATGACAGGGTTGCACAGTTTGGGCTTGGCTCTGCACAAGTTATGCAAATTATTAGAGTGTTGAATGTGAATTTGCTGACACCTTATGATATCAGACACCTAGCCCAAGTGCTGTTTCATCCTGTTCAATTTAGAGTGTTTGAGAACACTTGGAGGCAGATGGCTGACAAGGCAGCTGCAGAAAACATGGTGTGACCCAGGATGCTCCCAGGTATGCTGTGAGGAGCAATACTTTGTTGGGTCAGCATTGCTTTGCTAGCCCTGGTTTTCAGGCTACCTGTGATCCTCTGATCCTTGCACAATGCCAAGAAATAGGATTTGCAGCAATTCTAAAAACAATAGAGGTCGCAGCTCCAAAGCCAAAATATGTAAAAATTACTCAAGGTCCTAGAGAGCTATTTGAATTTCTTGAGAAAGTGGCAGCAGCTTTAGAAAAGCAGGTTGAGGATGATGCTCTAAGGCAGCTGTTGTGTAAACAGCTGGCCAGAGACAGTGCTAATTCTGATTGTGCAAAAATTATACAGTCTCTGCCAGGAGACCCCTCATTGACTGACATGGTTCAGGCATGTGCTAATGTCGGTACCATAGATCATGAGATCTCTGTTTTAGCAGTGCCATGTGGCACCATCAGATGATGTCGGGCATGGTCAGCAGAAACAGGGGAAGAATAAAGGCAAAAATAAGAAGAAGCCACAGCAGCAGAAGGCTGATATGCCTACCTTCTTGTGTGCTAAGTGCAAAAAAATCAGGTCATTATGCAAACCAATGCAAATCAGAACAGCCTGTTACTGGCCAGGGAAACAGTCAGACAAGTGCTCTGGGGTGCAGCGCACAGATACAAGCAGTGCCTCAGAACCCAGTGCTGACACAGGTTTCCCCAGCCAGCGTGCAGCCAGCATCCAGGACTCCACTGGGGCGGATGTACACACTGCAGCCACAGTCATTCTAGACTCAGATGGGGTGCACAAGGTTCCTCTGGATGCCTTTGGCCTTTGGGTCAGAGGCTGAGTGCACTGCTCATAGGAAGATCTAATGCCACTCTCCAGGGAATCTTTGTTCACCCAGGTGTCATTGGTGCTGATTTTACAGGACAAATTTGTGCTTTGATTTCTATGCTATGTCCCTTGTCACTATCCCAGCAGGAACTTGTATTGCCCAATTTGTGTTTTTTCATTCATCTGTTCTCAGGGCTGATCAACAAGATCCCAAAGATGGTGGGTTCGGATCTACGGGACCACCACAAGGACCCAAAGGACCACAAGTCCTTTGGGAAATGAATATCTCCGATCAGCACCCACAGATGTTGTGCACTCTGATGATACCAGGTGCACCCCACCTCAAATTCAACTCAGAGGTTTGAATTTTGGCAGCCTGGGGAGTGCACATTGAGACAGATTTCTGATTGGGGTCACTGAGGTGAAGGGCAGGAATTATTCTATGATGATTTTACGGTGGTTGACTGATACCCCTGTTTGGCAGAACTAGTGGCCTCTACCAAAAATTAAGTTGATAGCCCTTTGTCAATTGGTTTGAATGCAGTGATGGAGAGCATGGGGGTCATTGCAGCCTGGTATGCCTTCACCCACCATGCTCCCTGCTGGATGGGACATTTTGGTCATTGATTTGAAGGATTGCTTTTTTACGATCCCCTTGTGTCCCGAACAAAGGCCAAAATTAATTTTTACGGTGCATGCAGTGAACAATTTTAAGCTAGGACAAAGATATTAATGGAAAATCTTGCCACAGCTTTGTCATAGTAGCCCAACACACTGCAGCAGGCTGCAGCAAGCTCTTTTTACTCCTTGGGTATACTGAGTGGATCCTTTCATTGATACCACTGTGTTTATCACCAATCTGGATTTACATCCTACAGGTATCATTGGCCAGTGGAATGACACATAGTCTGATTCCTTGCAGGTTCTGGAATGGGTCTTTTTGCCACATCAGCTGAAAAAGACAGCAACTACGGTGTTTGAATTGTTTGCCCGACTGATAATCAAATGCCATCAATGATGCGTGCAATTGATGGCAGTGAACCCCGCAAGGATTGTATTTCCTGTGGAGCAGAAGATCTTTGAAGGGGGCTTTGTTAATAGTGTTCCCTTGCAAAGTGCGCTGCAAGATATTACAGGGCAGATTGCTTGTCATTTGCCCAGTCATAAGCTACTGCAAGTAGCAAAGACAGTTAAGTTGTCTTTGAGACCCAAAAGTAGTTTCGTACCAGTGCAAGGCCCTGCTGTCTTCACTGACGGGTCAGGCAGAACAGGGAAGGCCATTGTTACTTGGGAGGATGAGTCTGGTTGGCAAACATTGGAAAGCCATGAAGCAGATTCTGCACAGATACTTGAGTTGGAAGCAGTCACAATGGCATTCCAACAGTTTTCTCTGGTACCTTTGAATTTGGACAAAGTGTGTTCTTGACAAACAGAAAAGGGAAGTGGCTGGTGAAACACCACACAGCCAACTGGAAAAAGCTTTATACACCATCAATCACCTTACTGTGCCACAAGATTCCAATAATCCTGTTATTGTGAATCATTTCACTTCCTTACAGGCTGCAGATGAGATATGCATGCCTCGAGCGAAGGTCTTTATATGGGACTTGACCATGAACAAGTGGGAGGGCCTGCATGAATTTATCGTTTGGGGTCATGGGTACACTTGCGTCTCAACGGATACCAGTGTACACTGGCTGCCTGCAAGATGTGTCCGCCCTGACCTGTGACATCAGAGACAGAAAGTAGCTGATGCACAGCCTCCAAATGCGGACCAGCATGCCAACCACCAGACAGACAGTCCCTCTACAAGCAGAGGATGAACATTCATTTGTTTCTCCTGGAAGTGTTTTAAGCCATTAAGACATTGTTAGATAAGTTTTCAGAAATGTATTAGAGATGATAAGTCTGGTGAATGATGGCAGGTTTTGTTATTGTATTAGAGACATAGTGTTCTGGTAATTAGTTTTGCAGGGAAAAAAGCAGCAGGTTTGAAGATTTCCCTGGGCACTTCAGGTGTCCCCAGGTCTCCCGAGTTGTATTTGTTCTCCTTTGTGAAGGGTTCTGTGGGGGACTACAAACACTTCTCTTCCTTTTCTTTTTTAAACTAAAAGCAGGACTTATGGACACTGCTGAAGGCCTAGGCAAATTTCAACCAGGCCTTTTCTCAGGTTCTGAGTCTTTTTCCCAGGCCATGACACTTTCCCAGCTCCGGCCAGGATTTTTCCCAGGGCGATAGATTTCTTACAGATAGAAAGGAATTAATAAACAGAGATTAGCACCCGGTGCCGACTGTGGGACAGTGCGTGATGTACATGACATGGGATGCTTTCTCCTATTGCCCAATGAACTGCTGTCCCATTTGAGATTTGCAAACCCTCCTATGAGTCGAGTTTTCAATAAAGTGTTTTTCTCACCCATGAAGAAATGAGTATTGCTATCATTTGCCACTCCCTGCAAATAGTGCCAGGTTTCCACACCACTGTCTCCAAAATCTTGGTCTTTGCCCCAATCCATCACCATTTTGCTGCGGAAGATGACCTTTGTAGTAATAGAAAATAAAAATCCTGGAATGACTGAGGTTGGAAAAGACTTCCAAGACCATTCAGTATTCCTGGATGCCACCAGAAGACAGGACTAAACACAGAAGATTTCTGGGGTTGGAAGTCAACAAATCCACTCTCTCCAAGGATTCCCAATGTTGGTTTGTGTCCCATTGGATGTTCCTGCCCCTGCATTCATCCAGGTGCCCACAGGGAGACAGGATGATGTAGAGCTCCCCCAGCCAGGTGTCTTCCCAGCATGATTCACCAGGACCGTGGATCACCAGGGCTCTGCCCAACGGGGGTCACCGGGGATCATCCAACACTGATCCTCCCATGGGGGATGGAGATGGAGCAGAGCACGAAGCTCTTCCCACATTCAGGGCACTCACAGGACTTCCCTTAGTGGTGCCTCTGCCGGTGTTGGGTCAAGTTAGAGCAATGTGAGAAGCTCTTCCCACACTCAGGACACTCGTAGGGCCTCTCCCCAGTGTGGATGCGATGATGGACAGTGAGGTTGGCGTTCTGCTTGAATCCCTTCCTGCAGTCGGGGCAGGGGAAGGGCCTCTCCACTCTGTGAATCTTCTCATGTTTGAGGACATCGGAGCTGGTGTGAAAGCTCTTCCCACACTTAGGACAGTCATAGTGCCTCTCCCCAGTGTGGATGAGCTGGTGTCTTCTCAGGGCGGAGCTCCAACTAAAGCTCTTCCTACATTCCAAGCAGGTGTAGGGCTGTTCCCCAGTGTGGATCACCTGGTGCTGCATCAGAAGAGATAATGTCATGAAGCTCTTCCCACATTTCCCACACTCATAGGGCTTTTCCCCAGTGTGGATGAGCTGGTGCTGGTTAAGGTTGGAGCTCTCTCTGAACCTCTTCCCACATTCCTCACACTTACAGGGCCGTTGCCCAGTGTGGATCACTTGGTGCTGGATTTATTCTGGTTTATACAAACTCCAGTACTTTTATGATTAATACCAATCTTTTATCAGTTATCACAATTTCCCCACTTTTTTTTTTTATCCATTGATTTGTGTTCTGGCTTCAAATTTTTTCAGTACTTTTGTGCTAGATTTAATTCATTCACAGACATTAGTTTTGTTGTTGACTCAGGATCCATAGGTATTGTAGCAACTTGCAACTTGCATTCCTTGAACCACCGATTGGATTAGTTGAATGAAGCATGGAACAAGACAAGGGATGAATAGTAGTTCTAATAATACACATGTTAACATAAAGCCTTATTTCTTCCACCAAGCTCTCTCCAACAGGTTATTTCACCAATTATCATGAAGCATAGAGTTCCAGGTTTGTACAGGTACACAGGTTATTTGTTTTATTTCTTCAGCAATTTTGGTAACCTAACCCCCCCTGCAGCACAGAAGACTTTTCTAACAATACAATACAATACACCTTTTCAGAAAATAAAGTTAAACTTTAAAATAACAATACATATACTTTCATTCATTCACACTCACTTGATTTTATTTCTTTGTGGATGACAGGAACTTGGACCCTTTTGTGGGTCGTTTGGACTTAAAATGTATTTTTTCCTCAAGGGACTATTTTGAGGTGTTTGTGCTCCCTTTGTGTTCTGCCTTCCCATCCTGCATCTGCTTGGGTCAGGATGGGAAGGGGCCTCTATCTGGGCTGGGATGGGAAAAGCAGCTTTTTCCCTCTTCCCTCCGTGACTTGTGTGTTGCTCTCCGCTTTTCCCTGCCCTGGGTTCCACCTCACCCTAGGCTGGGATGGGAAAAGAACCTAGCTTCTACCTGGGCTAGGATGGGAAAAGCAGCCTCCCCTCACTCGCTTTGTCCCTTCACTGGCTGGGTCCTTTGCAGGATACCGGAACAGCGGATAGAAGGACTCTGCTCTCACTTCATGGTAAAATCCACATCTCATTCAGGCAAGCACACAGTCATCCCCTGTCGGAGTCGTAGCTAGGGAAGGGTCTTCATGGCGAGATGAGAAAAGACTCATACATCGATATGATTCAAGTCTAATCAGTTTTAGTTGTACAGCGCTTCTTTTATACTTAAACATTGTTGCAACACGCGAGACCAGCAAACATATCATTGGTTAGTGAGCATCGTCCATATATTACTTGTTATTTATTGATTGGTTTCACACGCTTTTATGGCAATTTCTCCACCTCTTGGCTCAAGCAATCTATGCCCTTGGAGACACGGCCGACCCCGGCGGCCGGCCCTTCCCCTGACGCCACGGGCAAGGAGTCAGGACTGTGCGCAGCTTTTCTTTCTTCGGACAACGCGAGCCTTTTTTCGCCTTTTTTTCGTTTTCTCTCTCTCTCTCCCTTTCTCTCCCTCTCTCGCTTCTCTCTCTTGGGGCCTGCGCCCTTTAAGACTTGGCCTCACGTTCGGAGAGTCACGTGTGCTGGCACGCGTGGGATGGGGCTTGGCTGGGGCTGACCCACCCCCGAGGCCAGCCCAAAAGCACTGGACGTGCTAGAGGAGACAGCGACCCGACGAGGCGGGCACAGCCCGGACACCCGAGGCCCCTTGGCAGGGGCGGCTCACTCTGCAAGCAGGCGGCGGCGCAACAAAGGAGCGCCGGTGCGGTGCGTGTGCAGAACAGGCTCTTTTCCCCCGTCCATGCCCCATCGGTTCTCATACCTCTCTCTCTGTCTCTCTCGGGCCTGCTCTCTCTCTCTCGGCTCAAGCTCGAGCCACACCGCCGCCCAAGCACTGCGCGTTGACAGCACCCACGGGCGCTAATCGGGACTGAAGCCGGCATGGTTTGAAGGTGCAGCAGCCAATGCCGGAGCAGCGCTGGCTCGTCCCAGTTCCTGTGGGTAGCACAGAAGTGGCTGTGCTGTGCCTGGGATGCTGTGTGGGAAAATTCACGTCGACAGTGCTTTGTGTGCCCAAAAGAAACAGAGGAGTCCTGTAAAAGTGACTTTATTCATGAACAAAGGGAGAGGCCATGCTGTCTCTAAAACGCAGCCTCCTTTTTATCCTCATTTTCCCAGCTTCATCTCCCTCTCCGTTTCCTCACTGACTGAGGTACTTGGAAGGTTCAGACTTCCCCATCCGCCTGCTGCATGTCCCTCTTAATATGTACCCCTTTTTTTTCCTATGCCATCCGATATTCCCGGCTTTGTTACGTGTTTCTCCTTCCCGGAGTTCTGGAATTGAGCAGGGTCTTGGCTGAGCAGCAGTCTGTTTCAATTAGTAACATTTTCTGAAACTGATGGTTTGTCTTGTTACTTTCTTTTCTGCAAGTCCCTTGCTCTGTCTGCAAGGCCGTTCATCTTACTCTGTTCAAACCCTCTTCTCATTTTCTGAATAATTGTCTTTACTAACTTTCATTATCATTGGCTCAGTCTCTTTCCCTGATTCCTCTTTGGTTCTGGTATTACTCTCAGTGCCCTCACTCCCTCACCTTTTGTAGCCGTTTCTGGATCAGGAGGCCTGGTTGCCACCTGCATCCCCTTGCTCACCTGCTGAATGAGCTGCACTCAGCAAGGTGTCATTGTCTTGGTTTGGAGGACAGGTGTCTGCTAAGAAAGGTAGAGACTCTCTCTGAAATGGAGAGTGTAAACTGCCTCCCTCTTTATAAATAATTATAATTTTGAAATTGATGGGCTCTCTGGCAAAGATATGGGAATTAGCAATAACAGTTCTTTACTAGGAAAATTAAAATAGAAATACAGTATTACAAAGACTGAACCCAAAATGCTGACAGGGTCAGAATACAACTTGGCATCCCATCATTCAGGGTGTTGCTAGCAGTCCGATTAAATGGTGGTTTCAGTCCTCGTGGTGTGACAGATGTAGTCCTGTTGAAGCAGTGATTCTGTAGAAGGGTCAGTTTTCCTGCAATTTTCCTCTGAGGGTCCCGTGATGATGTGGAAAGGTCTAATTTTCCTCTGGAATCCAGTGGCAAAAAGGCTGCCCTGATGTTCCAAATCTCAGTTTTTATCTATGTAGGAAAGGTTTGGCTCTTCCCCCTGGCTGAAGCATCTCCCAGTGGAATGATTTAATTTTATCAGTCATGCAGTGGGACTCAATGGCCCATTAGCAGGTGGAATCTTCCTGGAGGAAGGATGGGTTGTGGAAAAGATAAAGATGACTGCCTCACCTGGTTTCAATAGATGGTGATAGAATATATACTTTTGGTCACATCCTGTATTGCAATGTAAGACATTATCTACCCTTATTCTATTACAATCTGCGTAGTGAAACCATACACACAGTTCTCAGTTTAGATTAGGTTTCCCTGCAGTACATAATGGGTTTCTCCATCTTTCTGCATTACCCACCAAGTGTGACCAGGGCCTTGAGCAAAGAGAATCCTATGGATGGGTTTGTCTTTTTCCCAAGGTGGGACTAATCCAAACAGTCTTTCCTAAAATACATTTCATGTGTACCACAGGGACTTTTTTCGATCCACTTGTGCAAGGGTTCAGCTGGGCAGGACCAGTTTGGATTGATGGACCTTCAGGTGTTGGCCATCCAGGTGGCCTTTGCTAAGTGTTTTTCCCAATTTTTGAAGGTTCCCCTGCCAAGTGCCTTCAGGGTAGCCTTGAGTAGGCTGTTGCACCGTTCAACTTTCCCAGCAGCTGGTAAGGGTTATGATATATCCATTCAATGCCATGTTCTCTGGCCCAGGTGTTGATAAGGCCATTCTTGAAATGGGTCCGGTTGTCTGACTCAATTAATTCTCTCAGGGGTGCCATGCCTCCAGAGGACTTTGCTTTTCAAGGCCTAGGACGATGTTCCGAGCAGTGGCGTGAGGCACAGGATAGGTCTCCAACCATCTGGTAGTGGCTTCCACCATGGTCAGCACATAGCGCTTGCCTTGACAGATCTGAGGTAGTGTGATATAGTCAATCTGCCAGGCCTCTCCGTACTTGTACTTGGACCATCGACCCCCATACCAGAGGGGCTTCACCTGCTTGGCCTGCTTGATGGCCATAGTCATGGATAACCTGAGAGATGCTGTCCATGGTTAGATCCACCCCTCGGTCTCATGCCCACTTATAGGTGGCATCTCTGCCCTGATGACCTGAGGCATCGTGGGCCCATCGAGCCAGGAACAATTCTCCCTTGTGTTCCCAATCTAAGTCTATCTTTGACACCTCTATCTGTGCAGCCTGATCTTCCTGCTCATTGTGTCTATGTTCTTCATTAGCCCAGCTTTTGGGGACATGGGCATCTACATGGTGGACTTTCAGAGAGGGCTCATAGTCTGGCTGTACTCAGGGATGTGCATTCTCCAAATCCTATGGCACCTAGGAAAGCTTCTGTTTTCCTTCTTGCTGGTTGGTGGATACATTGTGATTTTACTGATGACCTCAGTGGGAATCAGGATTTTGAAGGATTTTTGGGGTCTCAGTTTGGATTTGGGGGATCTTTGAGGTCTCAGTTTGGATTTTGGCATCTCAGTCCAGGATTTTGGGGAATTTTGGGGTCTCAGTTCAGACTTTTTAGGATTTTTAGGGGTTCAGTCTGGATTTTGGTGTCTCAGTCCAGGTTTTGGGGATTTTTGGGGCTGTCAGGATTTTGGGGTTTTGGAGGTTTTTATTGGGAATTTGGGGGTTTTGAGGTCTGTCAGTCAGGATTTGGGGTTTTGGGGCTGTATCATGGTCCACAACACATGCAGAGTACTGATAGGTTCTTTTAGGGAATCTCAAAGCGCAAAAGACACAGCAGGGGACAAAACCAGTTTACTTTTGCAAAAATGCACTTTATTTAGTGCCAACAAAATGCGATAGGGGGACAGAAAGAAAGAGAGAGAGAGAAAAGGAGTTGGGATTATAGCTACCAAGACGGGCAGACGATTCTCGTGGTACCAGCCAACAGATGTTCTATGCCGTCCGGGGAGATCTTGGGGTCTTTATTTTGAGGATGTTTTTTATAGTCTTTTCCAAAAGCCAGTGGCTTCTGGCCAAAAGGTGGGAAGATTTATGGACTGTTGTATGTGGAGATTGTTGTTCCAAGAAACAGGTGGAAACGGGATGCTACAGCCAGTACCCTGCTCGAGAGCAGCGCACCATGGCAAGCTCCAGGCACACCAACAGTCCTTGTGGCTAGTTCATTGTTCTCACACCTGTGGGAACTTGACTAGCAGTAAACTAGTCCGAGAAACCGGTCCTGGTTGAAATGGGCACCACCTGAGAACAATCACTTGGCATTCCTCTCACCCCTGGCCAACACCTTTAAACTGCAGTTTGAGGGATCTTCTTAGGCCTCAGGCAACAGTCATTGGGCAGAAGAAACAAGAGGCTTTCAGATGGACTCTTACAGACTGTCAATTGGGATTTGAGCCGGGAGGGCCAGCAGGGCCGGAGCCGTGCTGGAGCCATGAGGCCGATGCCGGGGGCCACCAGACCAGGGCCGGGGCTGCCCGGAGCCATTTGGTCGGGGTCGGGGGGCAGGGGGCCGGAACCATGTGACCCCGCCAGGCTGGGCCCCTCCCACCAAACCGGGGCTGGGGTGCCGGGCCGGGCTCCCCCACCGACCCCGAAGCTGGGCCGGTGCCCTGGCCAGAGCCACCTCACTTCCCAGGGGCCAGAAGCAGAAAGAGAGGACAGTTAACTTGATCCACTGTGGTTTGTGAAAGTGAAATAACTTTTCATTAGTTTCCCGATTTGTCCATCACCAAATCAACTCTCCGATTGGTGCCATCAGTTCACAGGGGAAACTTCCAGAGACAGGAGAGTCCCTCCCACTCTCCAGCCTCATGGAGTTTTCCCTGAGGCAAATCCACCCCTTCCCCCTAGCATGTGAAACCAACACAACTGGATTTCTCGGGAAGGTCCTTTGATTTTGGTTTTCTTGATGGCTAAACTGGCTCCCAGCAGAATCTGGATAATCTTCTCTCCTTTCTCAAATACTTCCGTTGCCGTGTTTCCGCACACAATGATGTCGTCAATGTATTGTAGATGTTCTGGAGCTTCACCCTTTTCCAGTGCAGCCTGAATCAGTCCATGGCAGATGGTGGGGCTGTGTTTCCACCCCTGGGCAGTCGGTTCCAGGTGTACTGCATGCCCCTCTAGGTGAAAAGCAAACTGAGGCCTGCACTCTGCTGCCAGAGGAATGGAGAAAAATGCATTGGCAATGTCAATGGTGGCATACCACCTTGCTGCCTTGGACTTCAGCTCATACTGCAGTCCAGAACGTCCGGCACAGCAACGCTCAGCAGTGGAGTCACTTCATTCAAGGCACGACAGTCCACAGTCAATCTCCATTCTCCATCAGATTTGCGTACAGGCCAGATGGGGCTGTTGAAGGGTGAGTGGGCTTTGCTGACCACCCCTTGGCTCTCCAGCTCACGGATCATCTTGTGGATGGGAATCACAGCATCTCGATTTTTCTGGTACTGCCGGCGGTGCACTGTCATGGTGGCAATTGGCACCTGTTGCTCTGTCACTTTCAGGAGTCCCACTGTAGATGTGTTTTCTGATAGTCCTGTCAAGTTGTTGAATTTC